>JASDQU010374471.1:108550-120265 GCA_032191745.1 Picea mariana | reverse complement strand
TTCCATGGGGGATTTTGTGGTGGACATTTTGCCGCTAGAACTACTACCCACAAGATCCTTAGAGAAAGATATTATTGGCCCACTATATTTTCAGATGTGCATCAGTTTGTTCGGAAATGTGAGCCATGTCAGCTTTTCACAGGAAAGCAAAATTTAGCAGCTCTCCCTTTGCAACCAGTTGTAGTTGAGGCACCTTTTCAACAGTGGGGTTTGGACTTCATCGGGAAGTTTAATGATAATTAAAGTAATGCGTATTCATGGGTTATCACAGAAACATATTACTTTACAAAGTGGGTTGAAGCCATTCCTACCAAGTTAGAAACTGAGAAGGTTGTGATGGATTTCCTAGAAGACAGAATTATAACTAGATTTGGGGTCCCATCAAAGATAGTGACAGATAATGCCAAGGCTTTTTGTTCAGTTGAGATGTCATGTTTTTGTTTCAAATATGGTATTATATTATCACATGCATCGGATTACTATCCCCAAGGAAATGGTCAGGTAGAGTCAAGTAACAAAAACTTAATGACCATAGTTAAGAAAATAGTTGGTGAGAATAAGAAATCTTGGGATAGTAAAATTAAACATGCATTATGGGCTGACAGAATAACAAAGAAAGCAACAACTGAGAAAAGTCCCTTTGAGTTAGTATATGGATTGGAAGCTAGGTTGCCAGTACACCTTAGACTTCCTACTTATGGGTCAGTTGAGGATTTTTCCACAGAACATGATGCATTTCAAAACAGGGTCAATCAGGTCATTGAGTTAGATGAGATCAGACGAAAGGATTATGATCATAATTGCAAGAATCAGAATAAGGTAAATAAGGATTTTGAAAGGTCATCTAGGTAGAGGGACTTCATGATTGGGGATACAGTTTTTCTATGGGATAAAGGCATAGAAAAACCAGGGAAACATGGCAAGTTTGACAGCTTATGGTTGGGTCCATATTTGATCAGAGAAATAGCAGGGCCTAATTCTTTTCATCTCAGCCATTTGGATGGTGAGCCCATCAATATTCCAAGGAATGGGAAACAACTCAAACTCTTTTTCATATGATGAGCAACTTGGTGTCCAAAGGGACATCCTCTGTAACGTATCTCTAACCCTTTTCCTTGTATTTTCAATTTTGTATTGTTTCATTCATAATGTTAATATGTACTTAGAATTATTTTTGTATCATAGATTCAATTTGTAGTTATTATGTTGTACTTTGGATATTTCATTATGTAGATGTTGTTTATAGAATTATTTTATTTGATTATGTATAGATGTATCCTAATGTTAATTTCTGGTGTGCACTTCGTTGAGCACCCTGTTTTGTAGGTGCTGGATTCTCGTATGCTCTCCATCTCAGAGTGAGAAGATCGAACACACGTCCCCATGTGGAGCCATATGTTGACCGCCTATTCAAATAGGGGGTCAAATCCATGTGCCATGAAGATATGCATCATCAGATGCAAGTATGTTCAAGACATTTTGGTTCTACTTGGGCATTTTATGCCTCCAACAAAAATTTTGTAAACGGAATTTCTGCACCCCTGCATGGGTTAATAATGTGATAAGTATGCATGGATCATAGTTAGGTCAAGTACCTTGGGATGTTTTCATTGGGAGATTTCTTTTCACCGATGGTTTTTTATCCTCAGGTTGTCAACTGGGCTTTTCAGCCTGGTTGATTTCCCATGAGTTTTCCCCTCACACTTGCAATAATTCCTCCAAAGTGTTGAACGAAATTCTAATGGTATAATCCTTTGGTAGATATTGTTTAGTAATGATGTAAATGACCATGCTAGACATTGTAGAAAGTTTCGCGGAATTTCGTCGAGTCTAGATAGGTTTTTTTTAATTAATTTTCCTATGGTTGAAATTTTAATTATTTAATTAATTGAATGTTTTTGAGAAAATATTGTAAAAACCAGGTCTTTGGGTTTTTGATAGGGGTATTTGTGCTCAAATAAAATTGAAAGGCACCCCCTGCACCCATGGACCAAGTTTCAGCTCAGTCGGACAAGTTTTTCTATGCATTTGTCCACCCAGAATGTCGGTCAGTCAAAACAACGATTTTAATTGCTAAGTCAATTTTGTAATTTTTGTAAATTTGAGTTAATGGGCCTATGTGAAGATGGAAAATGGAAAATATTGACATTCCTAAACTACCCAACCCACCTTACCAACTTAATACACCCCCTAACTCACCCCCTCTCACTTTACCTCACACCCCTAGGGGGAAACACGCCCCCCTCACACCCAAAACATTAGAAAACCCCCTTAATTTGATTTGTGGGCCCCTCTCATAAGAGGTGCACCCTTCCTAGCCTCACACGTCATCCTTTAATGGGCCCCACTTGCCATATCACTCATCCATGTCATGAATCCACACTAAAACCCTAAAGTGGTGCGCCCCCCTCATTGAGATTCACTCATTGACTTATGATTTGACACTTGGGACTCATCCAAGTGCCTTCACCTTGCCTCTACAGCTATAAAACAAACCCCTCCTCACTCTTTCAACTCACCATTCTTTGAGCTAACGTTATGCTACAAAAATTTCGCCCCATCCATCTTGCTCTTGCCATCTCACATTCACTCATTTATCTCTTGAGAGCATTGGAGCAATTAGTTGCTGCAAGGCTCTCCCATTTGTATTAAATAAGAAAAGCTTTGGAGGATTAGGAGTAATCTAGAGTATTCATATTTTCTCTTACATATGAGGTGATCTTGTTCCTTTTGCATCTTGTTGGGTTTTGGACTAGTTTCTTGAGCAAATTAGTTTGTTTGGGTAGATCATTTGACATTAGTGTTGCTGATCTATATATGTAGGGTAGTTGATATTGTGAAGTACTTCATTCTATTAACTTATTATATGATGTTATGCTACTCCTATACCTCATGTTTTGCTTGAGTTGTGCAGATTTGTCTCTAAGGTGTTGATTAGAAGAGACTTTAGAGGGGTTTTCAATCAAGACTTTCTCACACTCCTTTCTTTTATTTTGGATCCGATCTATTTTCTATTCATATTCATCATATTGATGTAGCTAACATATCATAGATAGGTCAAAAATATTTACATTTTACTTGGAGATTTCATGTGAAAATTTTCTTGTGTAAAAACAAAAAATTTTCTTAACCTTTTTGTGTTTTGCAACATTTCCAACAAGATTTTGCTTGTTGGTTATTGCAGATTCTTACCAGGGACAAGGGGAAACACTGCCGAAATTCACTCTCACAACATCCCCAAGAGGTTCCACAAGTTGGGTAAATCCATTTCCTTTCCTCTTTGTATATTGCATTTCTTTGCTATTATTTCAGCTTATTTGCATCATTCTTTATAAGTTATACATTGCCTACACCTTGGGTGAGTGATTGGCCAAGCCAACCCCCTAATATCGTTGGGCTAGTTTATATTTTCTTTCCATTTTCTTTTATTTGTTTGGCCCCACTTGTCCACAAGACAAGTTAGTGTGGCCACATAATAATAATAATCTCATTCTTTTCTTTTTCAACCCTCTTTGGCCAACAATGGTAGGCTTGCCTCCACCTTGCCCATTGTGAGGGGTTTGCTGCAATATTTTCCATTTCATGTTTATTGCTTAACTAAAGTTGCCTACACGTTGGGAGAGTAATCCCCAAATCGTAAGGCTAGATGGTAGTAATGCTTTGATGATTTACATGTTCATATGGTTTAAAATCTATCTAGAGTAGTCATCACACATCTATCATCTCACTTTCTTTTATGCTATCTCTTTCACATATGCCTATAATGTTATGTTTTATGGTTTAATGTTTTGGAATTTATCTTAAGTGGTGCAACTCATTTATCTCTTAAGGCATTTTGCCATTTATATATCTCAAGCATATGTGAATCACTACAATGGTTTAGGATCTAATTTCCTTTTTCTTGCCAAGCATTTCCTTTTCAAGCATGTCTTTTTCATGGGACATCATATGTGGATAAGTGATTAAAAATCAAAGTTTATTTCTTGGTATCAATTGGCAAGCTATTCTTGCCTTAGCTTTATTTCTTGCAAAGTTACATGTTATGGATGATGAATGATATGGCTATGTTATAATGTATATCTTTTGAGCTTCTCTTTCATGTTATTCATGTGTTTATGGTTTTAAGCTTTACTTTTGCAACACGTCATTACAGTCACTTTGCAGTTTCGGTTTTGGGCATAAATCACGCGTTTTGGGCACTTAAAACACTTCTAAAACACTTCAAACACACCTAAAGACTCACCCGCGAGTCATAATAACCTTTTAGACAACTTAGGATAACCTAATTCCACCATCTTCACCATCTAAAACGAGTTTGAGAAAAACAATGGAGGGTAGTGGTGGGGGACCATCCCGTGGCGCTCTATGTGGGTGTCCTCTCCGGGAAGTACTCTTACTGTCAGGGCTGACCGTAGAAGCTAGGGTAGGCCTCGTTGCCTTACTATCTTGAGCACCCGGCAGCTATTTGGCAACAGAAGGAGGAGGTTTAAGGTTCCACACATAGTTAGGGGGAGGGAAAAATAAAATTTATTCAATCTTTAAGAAACTCCTGACCACTTAGTTGCATAGACAATCCTTGTGCTTGGGTATCTTTAGATGAATGTTTAGGAACACACATTGCAAGTACCTTCATGTTTATAAATCTTTCATACAATCTTATGGTTTGTCTTTCTAAGTGTTAAATTGTCATGAACATTTGAGTTTCCAAACATATACATCTTTGTTTATGCTTTTATGGTGTGATTCAAGAAGAAGTTGAGTATCCCACTTGGGGAGGCATCATCTTCTTGGATCTTGAGTGATTTGGTGGTTGCCATTGAAAAGCAGTCCAATAGAGTAAGTGCTATTGGGGCATGCTTGGCTTCATGTGATTGATCTTGAGTTGAATATTTCCTAAACTCTCACTTTTTGGCATCATTGTATATCTTGTTAATTTGTATCTTGTGTATCATCTTGTATCTTTGAAACATTTATCTTTCATTGTATAAGTAGTTGCAATCTTTGGTTTGTGGGGTAGTTTTAATATTTTTAACTAGTAATATTTTTGTAATTGAACACCCTCAAACTTAGTTGACCCCTTGCCCAACCTTAGGCACTAGTTTTAGTTGACTTAGGGAAAGGGTTGCTTGTCACTTAGTTAATATTGCACTTTGCATTTGTTGCCTTAGCATCTTAGGCTAGTATTTCCCCCAAGCCTTTTAACAAATTAAAACCAAGTCCTAGAACTTCAAAGTTAAATCATATCTAGTAACTAGGGTCTACCCCCCTTGGCTTCCCTAGGAGTAAGCCTAGAAGGAAGAGGTTCTAGTCAAGGTGACAGTGTGGACTGTGAACCTAGGCATTATGCCTCCAAGGACACACTAAGTGAGCTGGACTTTGCTCATGTTTGCAAGTGTGTATTAGGACGACAACACCAAGAAAACCCTTAATAAAAGAACCAAAGAATTTTTCATTGAAAAATAGAAATGGAGAAAGGGACAATAAAACTTGCCCCCAAGGCGGTGGCTACAAGAAGCATCAAGATAAATCCAGGAAAGGAAGCTAAAGTAGGTAGGCTTATGGTTGAGGCATGGAGGGAAATAAGTGTCAAGGGAAAAACAAAACAAAAGAACAAAGAAATAAAGTACGATTTGGCACATAGAGACCACAAACCCACTGTGGACAACAAAGAAGAATGAATCATGGAAAAGAAAATCTACAAGGAAAAGGTAAGAAACTGCAATGGTAAATGCTACAAGTGTTATAGTTCACACTAACTACAACAAAGTAGGAGGTCATTGGAAAGGCTACAATGATTGTAAGGGAAGAGTAAGACAAAGTCGTTGGAAAGGACTTGGGGATGCAAAAAAGGACAAAGAAGTAGAACTTACAATGGCTTTGAGTCAAAGGATCACTAGGGTGGGGTACACCACATTGCAAGTGAGCAACCTATTGCAAGAAAGGGAAAATAAAAAAGAAGGGAGAATGAGTGGATGGAGGCAACTGGGAAAACCTAATTTGTACAAGATCCCAAGCTATTAACAACAACTATATAACCTTCATGAACAAAGGGTGCATCACTATAATAGAAATGAGTTGAGAGGGGACCTTGAACAACCAAACAAGAATGAGGATTCCTAACTATATTCGCCATCATTGATCACATGACCTTAAGACCCAATTAGGCCAATGGAGGGTATGTTCTCATTGGTTATGTGTAAAGTCCAACCATCACATTGTGTGAATGGATAGGTTATGTCAGTCATGTCATTTACAAGAAACTGAGACACAATAGCACTTCAACTTTAGGTCTCAAATATATTATGAGATCACAAGGAGACATAATTGTTTATACCAATATTTAGGAGGATCCCTTACTACTTTTTTCATTATCCAAATTAGAAATGTTTGGTTCTCTATATMTAAGGGGYGATTGTTTGCAGACTGTAGCCCTTATGAGACTTATMCAGGTCCAACACTACTAGGTTGGTTACCTATTTTCTTCTATCATATATCGACAATCAAAGGTATGAGGTGTCATGTAGACACACCAACCATGGGTACAAAGGTCAATATTCCTATGAGACAAGTCACGTCCTTCTATTATGTTAGGAAATAATAACTACCTACATAAATCCATAGAGATGTACCTTCTCTCATTGGTCTTAGAGATAGAATGTCTCCCAACAAAGATTGAGCAATTAGGCCTACATTACTAGATTTTCTCTTTGGCCTTGGATACTAGGAAGGATTCAATAGATTATACTTGGACACACCCAAGATTTTCCAACAAAATATCATCATGCATTGCATTGAAACTTAATGATAGAGATAACTCCTCCACCTCTATGCCTACCTATGGTGCAAGGTAGTGCCCCCCCCAAATCATCTTCCTTTTGCATAATGATGTACTCATATTTATTTTTTGAATGGTTTTATCCCTTTCTATTCACTACTTTTATATGTATTTATTTTGTCACTTAGAAGTGGCCTTGGCACCCACCCCCAATCTATCTAACCAACTTTGGTCACTTGTGAACATGAATAAATTATCCTATCTATTACCCCTTGTAAATGCATGGTTCATTTCATATTTTCATGGGCCTTTCTTCTCTTACCAACACAACAAATCCTCAGAGTTCAATGGTAGTCACTGGTTGCAAGAAGAGACTTGGGAGGTATTGATGGAGACTTTTTCAAAGACACTCCAACATGAGGATCCACTTGGGTGCACTTGGCACCAATTTGGCATGGTTACATGGCTTACACTATATTGTGTTGCATCATTAACGAAAAGCCTTATTCCTTGGTTGCCCCTAGGACCCTAGACCACATAGATGGAGGATGTGAGCAAGAAAGCAAACCCAAGATGATGAATGCCTACCACAAGAATGGTCCAAGCCTCAAGGTATGATTGATAGACAGATAAGGAGTAGACGCATCCCTAGAAAAGGAACACCTACATTACAATAGGTTCAAAGCATGGTCTAAAGGAGCAAAATGTCATTAGAGGAAGCTAGGGGTATGACAGGCGGTGAGGAAAGCTAAATAAGCAACACCTTGCTTAAAATGAGAACACGTGGAAATGAAGTCATTTGGATAGTCAAATAAGGGTCATTTGATGTGGAGCATCCCACCCCATGGGTAAAAAGAGAAAAATTTAGTTGCTTGATCATGAATATACACCTTTAAGAGGGGCATTTTGTGCAAGGCATTTAAAAGCATATTAAATTGACTTTATGGGGCATTACACATTATTGAGGCGTATTCCACATATTTGGAGGCATGTTTCCTCTTTGAGGAAAACTTTTGGGGCTAAGGATACATTATTTAATCCATTTTCACATTTTGGAGGCATATTTCACCTTTGAGGTATTTGGTTGCAAAGACACATTGTTTGAGGCATTTTCTACATATTTGGAGGCATGTTTAACCTTTGAGGAGGGTTTTGGGGTGACACTGTTCGAGGCATTTTCTACATATTTGGAGGAAAGATCATTACATGAGGAGTTTCCATGTGGCATTATTGACATGGTCAAACATGCAAACGAACAATAAATGCATGTTTTTGAAGGATCGCATGAAATTGAAAGATGACAATTGGCAATATGAACCTATTTTATTCATTCAAGAAGGTTTCTAGGGCCTTCTAAACAGAAATATTATTTTATGAATTATGGTTTCATTTGAAGGATATAAATAGAGGAGAAATTCATTTACTAAAGTCTTAGTTGGAAGTGTGGTAGTTCCCTTCCAAGCTTAGTTGAAGATCTTTTGGGAGGAAGAAGTCAAGGAACAAGTTCAATGTGAGGTTTTTCCACGCTTTTTCTTTTTATGGACAATTAGGTTTTTTGCAAGGGTTGTCATGGTTTTTGCTGCTAAAATAATCTTTGGAAAAGGGAAGAGAAGAGATTAGGGTAGAGGTTGTAAACCCTCCCCAATTCTTGATGCACCTTGAATTATTGAAGGATATTTGTTGCTGTAATTTTTTGGTTAGGTTCGTTCACTCTATTTTTGAGGGCTACCCTAGCTAAGGATAAATAGTGTGACATGTTATGGTTCTCTTGATCTTGTGGTGAAATCTGATTTGAAAAATATTTTATTATTTGTTATTCTTTCAATAAGAAGGTTGTCCTATTTTGTCTACTTCATATTGGGTTTCATACTATGGTTGTTCTTTATTTATTCAATGGTTGTAGGTTAGTCTTGGCTATAATTTCATGGTTGTGATGGTGCATCCTGTATAAGAGCTCTCACTTAATATTGTGTAATATGAAAATATGTTTTGGACTAATTATGGCACATCAATGAATGACTTAATTATGCCTTCTACAATGTATTCAAACCCTCTTTCTCTTTGATCTTGACTCCATCACCCAATTGGATAGACACTAGTCTTGGTCCACCATCCCTTTATTTCTAAAGAATATCATAAAATCATCTTCTAGGATTTCTCCCCTTATTTCTAGGGTTTCCCACCTTATTTCTAAGGTTTCCCTCCCACCGAAAAATAACATGCAAAAGTGAGATGAAAAGTTGTTGTGGTGACAAAAGGAAACCTTCCTAAGTTCCCTAATGGTTGCACTTTTTTCAGGACTTGAATATGTTTGAGTGTAAGTTTGGGAGGTAACACTATCTTATAACTATACCTACTTGATCAAAGTGTGCAATCATTGTGACAAGTCTCACATGAAAATGCCAAGTTGCCCCATCCCTCAATGAACACGCCAAAGAAAACAAAGAAAAAATAAAAGAGCGAAGAAAAAAGAAAACAAAAGACTTAATGTAGGCAATGTGGCAAAGTAAAGTTCTATATGGTTCTAGGATATTATTATTGATAGGAGGATGTAGCACCACCTATAGAAAATAGGTTTTGATACCACTTCATTACTTGAACCACTAGTAAGATAGAAAAAAAAAGATGGAGGAAAAGGTTGCAACATGGGATTCCCTAGCAAAAGTGAAAATTCTACAAAGAGAGCAAGTCAATGGGAATCAAGTAACATTCACAGGGGCAACGAAAAATGCCATGTGAGGATAGGGGTTTGGAGCAAAAATAACATAGCAAGTTCCAAACCACATTATTACCCAAAAGACTTGTAAGATAGAAAAAAAGAAGGGAGGAAAAGGTTACAACAGAGCGTTCCCTACCAAAAATGAAAAAGATACAAGGACTACAAGTCAAGGGGAAAGAAGGAACACTCATTGGGGCAAGACCGAGTGAGATTAATAGAGTGTAGAAAAAATCACATAAATTACATAACACGTTCCAAGAGATGAAGACAAAGGAAAAAAGATTCCAACAAAATAAGTAGGAGTGGACATGAAAATTGTTTAGGCAATGACAATGTTGGTTTAAAAAAGGACAAGAGAGGGCCTCTTTCCCAAGAATATCCAACATAGATTCAAGAGAGAATCTTTAAACACTTAAGGATATACTAGAGGATTCAACAATGGAAAAGGGCCTAGTGAGGAGTCAAGGGAGAATCGTCATTAAAAAGGTGGGGTAAAAGAACTAGAAGGGAAAGAAGGGGAGGGACATGGGAAGAATAATTATCCTAAGAAAGGAAAAGAAAAAGGAGGGAAGAGGGGACAATATTCCCTAAGAAAGAGTGAATATAGCCCACCAATAGTTAGTTTAACCCATGATGAACCACTGTAACAATGAACTAGATTAACACTTGATGTGGGTCATGACAAAGTAACAAAAAATGTAACAAATAGTTCAGTAGACAAACTACTTATCTCACCCCAAAGGAGGTGGATGACTCAAGAGCTATCTTGAGCCACATAAGGTACAAAGATAGGCTTAGAAAAAATAAAAGATAGGGAAAAAAGAGAGAGTTTACTAATCTAGGTTGTTGGAACTATGCATGCTTCAATAGATTTGACTTCATGCTTCACATGTTTTGCATATGTTACTTGAAAAAAAATGCGCCATTTATCTAATTCCTCCATATTCATTAAAAAATACCAAAACAAAATCGATTCACTGAGTCATTTTCTCTAGTGAGATTAGTGGAAATATTGTTTCTTTCAAGTTCATTGATTTCCTTTTTGCAAAATACAAATAATTGGGCTAGGAAATTGAGCGAGGGATAGATGGATTACTACAAGTTGGATGAGAATCCAACTTATAGCAAGTGGCAAATAATCCAAATAGAAAAAACACATAAATAAAATATACAAGTGGGTAGGGACTTGTTGTGCACCTATGTTTGTCATAGAGATCCATAAAAGAAGGATAAGTCTCTCCAAACTCCATAAAATATTGCAAAGAAAATAAAATGCTAGGTCATAACCAAGAAGACATTGTTATAAAATAAAATTCTAGATCTAAGACCAAGCAAAACAAAGAATGGGGATCCTATCCCCAAAGTGCCCTTGGAGTCGAAGGTGTGGAACCTCCAACATGTAACGTGTCAGTCCTCCTTTTCAAGTTGTTGGATGCAAGGGTAGTCTCCTCCTTCCACATTGATCCAAGCTCCAAGCCAAGGAGAATGAAACAAATAAGCTTGAAATGAAAGAAGGTGGGGGAAGAGTCCTCAGATGACGGTACGAGGACATCTGGCGAATTTCCCGGTAGTGTCAGATGGGCAGCTTTACTGCCACGACAGGGTGGTGGAAGGACCGTGGAGGCCTTCAACGACGACTTCTTTGCTTGGTTGTCGCGGCAGATCCCCGCTATTGAGGACTACCCATATGCGGGAATCGATTTTTCCAGAGATCCATCCATACCAGTGCCACCTGGCGAGGAGCGAGGGGAGATAGGTAAATCTCCTCCTGTAGTTTTTTTGTTTGCATATGTAATTTTTATGTCTTTTTTGATATATATCATGTTTTTGGATAACAGAGTTTCTGATGGTGAATCTTTGTGTTGTGTGTAGATGTGGGACCTGTGCGGCCTACCGATTTTGTGCGGAATAGGCGCCGCCCACGGCCAGAGGCCGCATCTTTCGCCGCCAGGGGAGTAGCAGTAGCAGGGAACCCTCTAGCTGGAGAGGCTGAGAGGTGTCTTAGGCGGGTTGAGCGGAACTTCACTGAGCTCACCTGCACAGTGCCCATGATCGAGATAGAAGACTTGCCGCCCTCCATGCAGACTCATTTGGTGGGGTTACCTCGAACATGGGTCCGATTGTTTAGGCATTTGGGTCGGGCTGTACATGAGTATAATAGGGCCCATAGGCCCTAAACAGCCTTTGTAGACTTTTATGTGCCTCAAGCACTCATATGTAT
>JASDQU010374471.1:85217-98735 GCA_032191745.1 Picea mariana | reverse complement strand
CAGGTTATAATCAGATCAGACTTAAGGATGAAGATAGGCATAAAACAACTTTTACTACTCCATGGGGAACCTTTGAATATCTTAGAATGCCATTTGGTTTATCAAATGTTGGAGCTACTTTTCAGAGAGCTATGGATTATGCCTTTAGGGGGCTAATTGGAAAATTAATTGAAATATATCAGGATGACTTGACTGTATTTTCTAAGGATGGGAAAACTCATATTAACCACCTTATGCAAGTTTTGGACAGATGTAGAGAGTTTGGAATTTCTCTAAATCCTGCTAAGTCAGTCTTTGGGATGACTGAAGGAAAATTATTGGGCCATATAATTTCAAAATATGGGGTCAAGTTAGACCCAGAGAGAGTTGAGGCTATTAGCAAGGTACCCTTGCCTGCATCAAAGAAATCTCTCCAATCCTTATTAGGACAAACCAACTTTGTCCATAGGTTCATTCCTAACTATGCTGAGATCATGAAACCTATCTATAGACTGCTTAAGAAGGATGTTAAATTTGAATGGAATGAAGAAAGTAAGCAAGCTTTTGAATGTATTAAAACTGCCATATGTGAAGCTCTCATCCTTATTAGCCTAGATTATAATAAGGACTTTTATATTTTCTCCTTTGCTTCTGAGGACACTATTGTTGTTGTGTTGCTTCAGAAAAATGATCAAGGCCATGAAAAACCCATTGCTTATATGAGTCGGGCCTTGCAAAATTCAGAGCTTAAGTATCCCATGTTTGAGAAGCAGACTTATGCCTTAGTGAAATCACTCAAACATTTCAAAGTCTTCATTGGGTATTCCAAAGTGATTGGTTATGTTCCTAATCCTGTGATTAAGGATGTTCTGTCACAAGTGGAAGGATTAGGCTCAAGGGGTAGATGGATTGCCAAAATCCAAGAGTATGATTTGGAAATCAGACCTACAAAGTTGATTAAGGGCCAAGGTTTGGCTAAGATGTTAACAGAAAGTAATGAGAAGGATTTAGGTATGGTTTGCCAAATTAATGATGAAGAGTTTCCTCATAACTTATTAAAGCTAGAACAAGTAGAATGGTATACAGACATCATCTTTATTCTCAAGAATATGACTTGTCCAAGCCATCTAGTAGGACACAAGAAAAGGACCTTAAGGTTAAAATCTGCTAAGTATGTCCTTACTAGAGATGGGTTAGGATGGAAGAATCCTGATGGAGTTATCCTTAGATGTGTGGATGATGTTGAGTCAAGGAAACTAGTGGATGAATTCCATGGGGGATTTTGTGGTGGGCATTTTGCTACTAAAACTACTACCCACAAGATCCTTAAAGCAGGATATTATTGGCCCACAATATTTTCAGATGTGCATCATTTTTTTCGGAAATGTGAGCCATGTCAGCTTTTCACAGGAAAACAAAAGTTAGCAGCTCTCCCTTCGCAACCAGTTGTAGTTGAGGCACCTTTTCAGCAGTGGGGTTTGGACTTCATTGGAAATTTTAATGATAATTCAAGTAATGGGTATTCATGGGTTATCACAACAACATATTACTTTACAAAGTGGGTTGAATCCATTCCTACCAAGTCAGCAACTGAGAAGGTTGTGATGGATTTCCTAGAAGACAGAATTATTACTAGATTTGGGGTCCCATCAAAGATAGTGATAGATAATGCCAAGGCCTTTTGTTCAGCTGAGATGTCATATTTTTGTTTCAAATATGGTATTATCTTATCACATGCATCAGATTACTATCCCCAAGGAAATGGTCAAGCAAAGTCAAGTAACAAAAACTTAATGACCATAGTTGAGAAGATAGTTGGTGAAAATAAGAAATCTTGGGATAGTAAAATTAAACATGCATTATGGGCTGACAGGATAACAAAGAAAGCAACAACTGGGAAGAGTCCCTTTGAGTTAGTATATGGATTGGAAGCTAGGTTACCAGTACACCTTAGACTTCCTACTTATGGGTCAGTTGAGGATTTTTCCACAGAGCAAGATGCAGTTCAGAACAAGGTCAATCAGGGCATTGAGTTAGCTGAGATCAGATGAAACAATTATGATCAGAATTGCAAGAATCAGAGTAAAGTAAAGAAAGATTTTGACAGGTCAGCTAGGAAGATGGACTTCATGATTGGGGATACAGTTTTCCTATGGGATAAAGGCAGACAAAAACCAGGGAAACATGGCAAGTTTGACAGCTTATGGTTGGGTCCATATTTGATCAGAGAAATAGTCGGGCCTAATTCTTTTCATCTCATCCATTTGGATGGTGAGCCCATAAATATTCCAAGGAATAGGAAACAGCTCAAACTCTTTTTCAGATGATGAGCAACTTGGTGTCCAAAGGGACACCCTCTGTAACGTATCTCTAACCCTTTTCCTTGTATTTTCAATTTTGTATTGTTTAATTTATAATGTTAATATGTACTTAGAATTATTTTTGTATCATTGATTCAATTTGTAGTTATTATGTTGTACTTTGGATATTTCATTATGTAGATGTTGTTTATAGCATTGATTTTTATTTTATCATGTGTAAATGTATTCTAATATTGATTTTTGGTGTGCACTTCAGTGAGCATTCTTTTTTGTAGGTGTTGGATTCTTATATGCTTAACACCTCATTTGAGTAGATCGAACACATGTCCCCATGTGGAGCCAGATGTTGACTGCCTATTCAACTAAGGGGTCAACTCCATGTGCTATGAAGATATGAATCATCAAATGCAAATATGTTGAAGACAGTATTGGTTCTACTTGGGCATTTTATGCCTCCAGCACAAAATTTTGTAAATGAAATTTCTGCACCCCTGCGTGGCTTAATAATGTAATAGGTCTGCATGGATCATAGTTAGGTTAGGTACCTTGGAATATTTTCATTGGGAGATTTATTTTCACCGATGGTTTTTTATCCTCAGGTTGTCAATTGGGCTTTTCAGCCTCGTTGATTTCCCATGAGTTTTTCCTTCTCACTTGCAATAATTCCTCCAAAGTGGTGAACGACGTTCTAATGGTCTTATCCTTTGGTAGATATTGTTTAGGAATGATGTAAATTACCATGTTATACATTGTAGAAAGTTTCACGGAATTTCGTCGAGTCTAGATAGGTTTTTTTTATTAATTAAATTTAATTAATTTTCCTAAGGTTGGAATTTTAATTATTTAATTAATTGAATGTTTTTGAGAAATTATTGTAAAAAACTGGGTCTTTTGGATTTTGATAGGGGTATTTGTGCTCAAATAAAATGGGAAGGCACCCCCTACACCCATAGAACAAGTTTCAGCTCAGTCAGATAAGTTTTGCTATGCATTTGTCCACCCGAAGTCAGAGTCAGTTAAAACAACAATTTTAATTGCTAAGTGACATTGTCGAAATGTCAAAATTTTGTAATTTTTTAGTTATTGGGTAAATGTTGAGATGGTAAAAAGAAATAAAAGACCTCCCTAACCTACCCAACCCATCTTACCACTTTCTTACACCCCCTAACTCACCCCCTCTATATTTGTCTCACGCCCCTATGGGGAAAATACGCCCCCCTCACAACCAAAACCTTAGAAGTGTGATTTGATTTGTTATGTGGGCCCCTCCCATGTGAGGTGCACCCATCCTAGCCTCACACCTCATCCTCTAATGGACCCCATGCTCCAACTCACCCATCTAAGTCATGATCCACACTAAAACCCTAGATGTGGTGCGCCCCCTTCCATTGGGATTCACTCTTTGGATTGGGAAGCAATACTTGGAGCTCATCCAAGTGCCTTCACCTTGCCTCTTGAACTATAAAAGGAGCCCTATTCCTCTCATTCACTCACCATTCTTTGAGCTAACGTTATGCTACAGGATTTCTGCCCCATCCTTCTTGCTCTTGCCATCTCACATTCACTCATTTCTCTCTTGAGAGCATTGGAGCAATTTGTTGTTGCAAGGCTCTCCCATTTTGGATCTAATAAGAAAATCTTTGGAGGATTTGGATTAATCTAGAGTATTCATATTTTCTCTTTCATATGAGGTGATATTGTTCTCTTTTGCATTGTGTTGGGTTTGGACTAGTTTCTTGAGCAAAGTAGTTTGTTTGAGTAGATCATTCAATATTAGTGTTATTGATCTATATATGTAGGATAGTTGATATTGTGAAGTATTTCATTTTATTAGCTTATTCTATCATGTTATTCTACTCCTATACCTCACGTTTTGCTTGAGTTGTGTAGATTTGCCTCTAAGGTGTTGATTGGAATAGTCTCAACAAGGGGTTTTCAATCAAGACTTTCTCACACTTCTTGCTTATCTTTTGGATCTGATTTATTTTTGGTTCATATTCATTATATTGTTGTAGCTAACTCATCATAGATAAGTCAAAATAATTCACATTTTACTTGGAGATTTCATGTGAAAATTTTCTATGTAAAAACAGAAAATTTTCTTAACATTTTTGTGTTGTGCAGCCTTTCCAACAAGCTTTTGCTTGTTGGTTTTTGCAGATTCTTACCAGGAACAAGGGGAAACATTGCAAAAATTCACTCTCACAACATCCCCAAGAGGCTCCATAAGTTGGGTAACAAATCTCTCTCATTTCTCTTTGTATCTAGCATTGTTGCAAGCCCCCGAGAAGTTCCCTTGAGGCTTGCCTTCTCTTGTTATTATTTCAGCTTGTTTATTTCTTTCTTTTCAAGTTTGTACATTGCCTACACCTTGGGAGAGTGATTGGCTTAGGCAACCCCCCAATAGCATTGGGCTAGTTTAGATTTCTTTCAAGCTTTGTTTTATTTTCTTTGCCCCACTTGTCCACAAGACAAGGTAGTGTGGCCACATAATAATAATAATCATAACATTGTTTATTGTCTTTTAACCCTCTTTGGCCAACAATGGTAGGCTTGCCTCCACCTTGGCCATTGTGAGTGGTTTGTTGCAATAATTTCCATTTTGTGTTTATTCTTAACTAAAGTTGCTTACACCTTGGGAGAGTAATCCCCAAATTGTAAGGCTAGATGGTAGTGATGTTGTGATGATTTACATGTTCACATGGTTTAAAATTTATCTAGAATAGTCATCACATATCTATCATCTCTCTTTTTCATGCCTTAGTTATCGGGTATTTCTTTCACATGTGTTCTATAATGTTGTGTTTCATGGTTTAAAATGTCTTGAAGTAATCTTTAGTTGTGTTCTCACTCATCTTTTAAGGCATTTTGCCATTTATCTATCTCAAGCATATGTGAAGCTTTTAAATGGTTTAGGATCTAGTTTCTTTCATTTTGCCAAGCATTTCCATTTTCAACAAGTCTTTTCATGGGATATCATATGTGGATAAGTGAATGAATCTAAGTTATTTCTTGGTATCAATTGGCAAGTTGTTCTTTCCTTTACTTTATTTTCTGCAAAGTTTTATGTTATGAATGGTGAATGACATGGCTATGTTAATGGTGTACATCTTTTAAGCTTTTCATTCACATTGTTCATGAGTTTATGGTTTTAAGTTTTACATTTTGCAACACTTCATAACAATCACTTTCAGTTTCGGTTTTGGGTATAAATCACACATTTTGGGCACTTAAAACTCTCCTAAAACACTCCAAACACACCTAAACACTTACCCGCAAGTCATAATAACTTTTTAGACAACTTAGGATAACCTAATTCCACCATCATGACCATCTAAAACGGGTTTGAGGAAAACAATGGAGGGTAGTGGCAGGGGACCGTCTCGTGGCGCTCTAGGTGGGTGTCCTCTCCGGGAAGTACTCTTACTGTCAGGGCTGACTGTAGAAGCTAGGGTGGGCCTCGTTGCCTTACTATCTTGAGCACCCGACAGCTATTTGGCAACATGAGGAGGAGGTTTAAGGTTCCACACTTAGTTAGGGGGAGGGAAAAATAAAATTTACTTAATCTTTAAGAAACTCCTAACCACTCAGTTTCCTAGACAATCCATGTGCTTGGTTATCTTTAGATGAATGTTTAGGAACTCGTATTGCAAGTAATTTCATGTTTTATAAATCTTTCAAGCAATCTTATGGTTTATCTATCTAAGTGTTTAATTTTTCGTGAGCATTGAAGTTTTCAAATATATACATCTTTGTTTAATGCTTTGTGGTGTGATTCTTGAAGAAGTTGGGTATCCCTTTGGGGAGGCATCATCTTCTTGAATCTTGAGTGCTTTAGTGGTTGCCATTGAAAAGCAGTCCAATAGAGTAAGTGTTATTGGGTCATGCTTGGCTTTATGTGATTGATCTTGATTTTGATTATCTTTAAGATTTCACATTTTAGCATCATTACTTATCTTGTTTATTTGTATCTTGTGTATATCTTGTATCTTTGTAACATTTATCTTTCATTGTGTAAGTAGTTGTAATCTTTATTTGTGGGATAGTTCTAATATCTTTTACTTGTAATATTTTTGTAATTGAACCTCCCTCAAAACTTAGTTGACCCCTTGCCCAACCTTTAGGCACTAGTCTTAGTTGACTTAGGGAAGGGTTTGCTTGTCATAATCAATCTTGCACTTTGCATTTGCTGCCTTAGCATCATAGGCTAGTATTCCCACAAACATTTTAACAAATTAAAACCAACTCCTAGAACTTCAAAGTTAAATCATATCTAGTAACTAGAGTCTACCCCCCTTGGCCTCCCTAGGAGTAAGCCTAGAAGGAAGAGGTTCCAATCAAGGTCACAGTGTGGACTGTGAACCTAGGCATTGTGCCTCCAAGGACACACTAAGTGAGCTGAAATTTGCTCACATTTGCAAGTGTGTATTAAGACGGCAACAAGAGTGAGAAATTTGTTTTGATCCCCGATCACGTGTTTTGAGAAATTTGTTTTGATCCACTATCAATGTACCATTTTCTTTCTTTATCTTGAGCATACATTGCAAATCCCCATTCTTCCTTATTTGTTTTTTCTTGCTTCATTTTCCACACCTTTGTGTATTCTTCTCTATGCTTGGTCAGAACATCTTCTTCCATCTTTTGTTTAAGAGACTTTATTATGTTGCTTCTATAGTCACGTGTTATGTGCCCATAATTATTGCACTTATAACATTCAATATTGTAATCAAGTAGGGGAGTAAATGAATTGTAGTTTCTATCAACAAACCCATGAGAACTTTTGGTTTTGTTGTTCACATAATCATTCTTCAAGGTCTTATAAAAACCTCTACTTCTATCTCTCACATGATCACTTCTTGCATAAGATCTACAATTTCTTGTTTTATGACCAAAATTATTGCAAGAAAAACAATAGCCAAGAAATAGATTTTGGTAGTGGGTTGTGAAAGGCCTTCTTGGTGGAACAACTCTTTTGAACTCATTCTTATTGTTCTTGTGAGAAGAATCAAGTTTATATTGGTCATCATTTCCTTTTCTACTATTGCTTTCATTGTTGATGGATATTTTGAGAATATTAACATAACTTTTAGGATTTTCTTCTTTTTCCGTTTATGATGGCTTTGTGACCTTAGTGCTTGCATCTCCCTCGAGGGTAATTTGTTTTTCATTGTAGCTAAGACCCATCTTGATGAATGGTGACCTTTGGTTACTGAGAATATTATCTAAGATTTTAGTTATTTTTACAAACTTCAAGCTTCTACTSAACTRATTAGTTGTTTTCTCTAGTTCCTTWAYTAWGGAAAAGATTTCAGCCTCTAGCTTCTTGCAATTTTCTTCATTCTCTTTCAGTTGGCTTCTCACCACTTCTTCTATCATTTTTGTCTCTTCTAGTTGAGTCTTCAGGATGATAATTGCTTTTTTTTTCATCAAAATCATGATCCTTCTTTTCATATTTCTGCAATTGCTCTTTCTATTTTTTATTCTTTCCCTTGAGTCTGTCTATTTCTTCTAAGGCACTAACGATTTTTTAAAGATTCACTTCCCCAACAATGTCTTCTTCTTCTTAATCTGTTTTTTTTATTTTTGATTTTCTTCATTTTCTGTATCAATAGACTTTGTATCCATGGCCATGGAGAGGAATTCTTCTTGACTAGCCACATGTTCTCTCGAGATCTTCCTTATAGTAGTTAGATTGTTTCCAACAGAACCTACTATGATACTAATTGTTGAACTTATTCTTACAATTGTTAAGGTTTAATCCATTATTATAGTTCTTTGCATTTAAATAAATAACAATAGCATAAGATAGAATCACTGAGAAATACACAATCACAAGAGACACATCATTTATCCTGCAAAACCCTCATGGGGCAAAAAACCTAGCAAAACTTCCTTAATATAGATAGCCAATACAATGCCAAGAGATAACTCAAACAAGTACATAAATTCCTCTCCCAAAGATGCGCCTATCTCTCTTCTCCAATTGAAACTCTGAAACTTGTCTCTCAATGAACAAGTGAGTGTGTCTAAGTGAGGTGCTAGCCTCCTTATTTATACAAGACTAGCACGTGTGGGAGTGTCCCTTCACTGGCAGGGCCGACTTCTTCTACTGGGTGGTTATAACCACCTTTATTATATTCCGGGGCCTCTTTGATATATTCTGGGGCTGACTTCTCTTTCTGCCTATTACAATTATATTATGACCAATCTAGAAAAGGGGATTTGGTCCTTTTGCAATAGTCGACATGATCAATCCACAATGGGGATTGATCCAATGAATAATATATCAAATAATAATAAGAATACACTTTGCAGTTACATTATTTCAACACTCCCCCTTAACAAGAAGGGTATTCTTCAACAGCGTCAGACGAGAGAGAGGCCTTTATCATCAACAGCATCAGGAGGACATCATCATCAATAACATCTTGGAACACTGACTGGTGTATCTATAAATCATCGGAAGTTTTCTTCATCGGCAGCATCGTCATTCTCAAAGGAATGTAATCATCATCTACATCAATATGTATTAATATAAAACTAATACATCATCATCACAGCACGAGGTTGGCCCATCATCATAATACTAGACTGGCTTTACGTCATAGCTATCAAGCCGAAAGTGCAGTTCTAGTCTCATCTCATAGTTTTTCTTTACGTCACAGCAATAAAGCTGGAAGCAAGATACTCGTCCTGCTTTACGTCATAGCAATCAAGTTGAAAGCAGGATACTAGACTGGCTTTGCGTCACAGCTATCCAGTCAGAAGCACAGTGCTAGTCTCACCTCATAGTCTTGCTTTATGTCACAGCTATCAAGCCCGAAGCAATATTCTCATCCTGCTTTACGTCACAATAATCAAGTTGGAAGCATGATACTAGACTAGCTTTACATCACAGTTGTCAAGCCGAAAGATCAGTACTAGTCACATCACATCTTCTTGCTCTACACCACAACCATTTGGTTGGAAGCAAGGTACTAGACTGGCTTTGCGTCACAGTTGTCAAGCCGAAATCTTAGTACTAGACACATCACATCTTCTTGCTTTACGTTACAACCATCTGGTTGGAAGAAAGATACTAGACTGGCTTTGCGTCACAGCTGTCAAGCTGAAAGCTCAGTACTAGTCACATCACATCTTCTTGCTTTGCGTCACAGCTGTCAAGCTGAAATCTCAGTACTAGTCACATCACATCTTCTTTTTTTGTGTCATAACCATCTGGTTGGAAACAAGATACTAGACTAGCTTTGCATCACAGCTATCAAGTCGGAATCTCGGTACTAGTCACATCACATCTTCTTGCTTTATGTCACAACCATCTGGTTGGAAGCAAGATACTAGACTAGCTTTGCGTCATATCTATCAAGATGGAAGCTCAGTACTAGTCACATCACATATTCTTGCTTTACATTACAACAATGAAGCTGGAAGCAAGAGATCTCTTATCACAACAACTACTCCCCCTTTCGAGGAAGGTCCTTTCGGACTATACCAAGCTTATCTCGAAAGTGCTCAAACTTTACACGACATAGAGGCTTGGTCAACACATCAGCAACCTATTCATTAGTGCTAACGTACTGGAGCTTTATGGCTCCTCTCTACACCATGTCACAGATGTAATGATATCGGATCTCTATGTTCTTCGACCTGTCATGGAATGCAATATTCTTTGTCATCTTTATGTAGCTCTTGTTGTCACATAGGATCCTGGTTTCTTTCATCTCTAGGTCAAATAGGTCAATCAACAACTTTCGAAGCCATATAGCTTTGTAGCTGGCAGAACATGCAGCAATGTATTCTGCTTCCGCTGTGCTGAGAGAAATGTTGGATTGTTTTCTACTCTGCCATGATATCATGGCTAATCCCAAACTGAAACAACATCCTGAACTATTTTTCCTGTCAGAAACACTTCTTGCCCAATCCAGGGATGATTTTAGGGGCTAGATTTCGCTCATGGACGAATTTTCCATGGTCTTTCCAAAAACGACATTCACTATTTTAAAAATGATTCACCCAAATTCTATAGGATAAAATTATTTTACCTTTAAAATCACCAAAAGTTTATAAAAACTATATAAAATCCTTAGAAATTTGAATATTTTTACAAAAATATCGCCAATCATTTATAGTTGGCATATGAAGGATTAATAAGATTCGCCAAGGTTTCTACATTTTAGAATAAATTTTCATCCTTAAAATCATCCCTGGCCCAATCTGAATCAGTGTACCCACTCAATGTGAAATCATGATCTCCATCATAATTGAGACCACAATCTATTGTACCCTTAAGGTACCTCATCACATGTTTTGTAGCCACTAGGTGAACATGTCTAGGTTCTACCGGAAACTGACTCAAGGTGTTCACGGAAAAACAATTGTTTGGTTTGGTGTTCGTCAGGTACATCAACGCTCCAATAATCTGTCTGTACAACGTGGTATCAATCAATTCTGATGAATTGTCAACCAACAGCTTCAGCTTTGCTTCCATGGGTGTATTCATGGACTTGCATTCCAACATGTCGAATCTCTTTAGGATTTCGACTGCATACTTCCCTTGGTTAAGTAAGATCCTCTCTGGACTATGCCATACCTCAAGCCTTAAGAAATAATGAATTAGGCCAAGGTCTTTCATTTCAAATTCTGAGGCAAGTCTCTTCTTACATTCAGTGATGAGATTTTCTTCTCTGGTTAAGAATAAGTCATCCACATATAGTAGTAATATCATTGGTTCATCGTTCATAACCTTCAAGTAGAGGCTAGAATTTTCTTTTATCTTGGTAAATCCCAAGCTCGTCAGGAAACTATCTATTCGACAATACCAAGCTTTAGGATCTTGCTTCAATCCGTACAATGCTTTCTTCAACCTGAAAACATGAGACTTCATGTCTTCAACTTCAAATCGTTGAGGTTGCTCTATATACACTTCCTCTTCAATGACACCATTTAGGAAAGTTGTCTTCACGTCCATCTGGTGTAACTTCCACTTCATCTTAGTTGCAAGAGCTATGATGGTTCCGATCGAAGTGTATCTGGCTACAGGAGTGAATGTCTCTTCATAGTCAATGTCTTCCTTTTGAGAAAAGCCACGAGTGACAAATCTTGCTTTATACTTCTCAATACTTCCATCAGCAGCATGTTTTATTTTGAAGATCCATTTGGAGGATACCACATATTTACTTTTCGGTCTGGGAACTATTTCCCACACTTCGTTCTTTATTATGGATTGGTATTCCTCTGCCATGGAATCTTCCCATTCTTTCCTCTGAATGGCTTCTTCAAAGATGGTGGGCTCCTCCTCTAGAAGATCACACATCAAAGTCGTATAACTGGAGAATGGCTTTGGTCTTTTCACATGTCTTGTAGTTCCTTCGGGAACACCATACTTATCTCCATCTTGAATAAGATCTCTAGCCTAAGCTGGATTTATTTTATCGAGGATCATCATCTAATAAGGTTCTTGAACTTCTAATATATCATGGTCTTCTAGAATTTCCTCATCAGAGGAAGCTACGACTTCCCTCACTAGTTTTGTGGCTCTGGGAACCTCCCTCACTACAGTTCTGGGGATTATGGATTCCTCTTCATATACTTCTTCAAGTTGGCATCTTCTTGATTTCTTGATCACTGCATCTTCATCAAAGTTCACATCCCTACTGATATCAATGTGGTGGTGACCTGATATATAGATCCTAAAGGCCTTGGAGACCTCACAATATCCCACAAATATTCCCTTCTTTCCTGAGGGTTCTAGCTTGTTTCTCCTCTTTCGGAATATGTATAAAAACTAGGCAGCCAAATATTTTGAGATGGCTTACCTCTGGCTTCTTTCCAGTGAACATCTCTTCTGGGGTCTTGAACCCAAGTGCATTATGGGACAATTGGTTTTTCACATATACAGCTGTCATTACTGCTTCTGTCCATAAGCACATAGGAATATCTTGATCGTGGATCATGGTCTTCATGGCTTCCATTATCATTCTGTTCTTTCTTTCAACCACACCGTTTTGTTGAGGATTATAGGGAGTAGTGAGTTCCCTATTGATCCCAACATCTTTGCAGAAGTTCACAAATTCTTTTGAGGTGTATTCTCCTCCATTATCTGACCTGAGTATCTTGATCTTTATTTCAGATAGATTCTCTATCAAGGCTTTGAATTCCTTGAATTTACTGAACACTTCATCTTTAGATTTCAAGAGATACAACTAGGTCTTACGAGAATAATCATAAATAAATGATACATAATATACATACCCACTAATGGAGGACGATGGAATTGGTCCACACACATCTGAATGAATGAGTTCTAGGAATCCTTTTTCTTTGTTGTCTCTTTTCAAAAAAGGGTTCTTGATGTTCTTCCCTTGTACACATCCATTGCATACGCCTTCATGGTCAACCTTGAGTTCTGGTAAACCTGTGACCGCTTTGCATATGTATGGTAGCGCCTTGTAGTTAATGTGAGCTATTCTTCTATGCCAAATTTCACATGGATTCTCAATGGTGTGGGTCATGGCAGCTTCTGAGTGACCCTTTAGCTTATACAAACCATTCTCTTCTTTTCCAATGATGATTGCTTCTTTTATGGTTTCTCCTTTAGTACGTTGCCTTATGCAACCTTCACTATAGCTTCCTCAGGGTTATTGCCTTTGACCTGGAACAAGGTCAACAAAAACAACAAGCAAGAGTAATATCCTTTTGATAATATAAAGTAATAGCACGAACAATCATCACAATAGCTCCTTTATATCTATCACTTGTAACTTGTCTGAAGCAAAGATTAAAGGTAAGGAATACAATACGAAAATGAGGTCAACACTCTCATAGTGTTGTGATCAAACATTCCTCCATGGCAACCTAGAACTAACACAAGAGATTCTTCCTAGAGGACGTGTTACTTGTATCAGACAAATGATTACGTTAAAAAATTACCTCTATATGTTCACATGCTATCAAGTATGATATTTTACAAAGACTGTTATCTCAACTATAGTCATCAATTTGTCATGTGTACCTTTGAATCTTATTAACTTGATTAATCAAACCTGGAGCCTTGTCCTCAAGAATGAGTGCTTGCTTTTCTTCCGAGTCTCCTTCACTCAAGATGACGAGTGCTTTCTTCAACCTGTCTTTTGTACTAAGACAATACGCTATCTTGACAGAAGGTTGGGTTAGAGGATAAGTTCTATGATCTCAACTTTTAATCCATCTAATACCTTGA
>JASDQU010374471.1:30419-40438 GCA_032191745.1 Picea mariana | reverse complement strand
CAGTCATTTGGCCAAGGGAGGAGGAAGCTTAAAGCACAAACATAGTTTAGGGGGAGGGAATAAAATTTATCTAACTTTTAAACAACTCCTTAAACATCTAGTTGCATAGACAATCTTTGTGTGTTTGGGGGGACTTAGATGTATGCTTAGGGACACACATTGATGATAATTTCATGTTTTTAATTTCATCTTGCAACTACATGGTTGATGTCTTTCACGTTTTTATGATCATATGAGTTAAACATTGAATATCTTTACTTCATTTGCTTATTGTGGTGTGATTCAAAAAGGGGTTGAGTATCCCACTTGGGGAAGCATCACCTTCTTGAGTTTTGAGTGCTTTTTATGTAAATCTCACTTACATTACCTTGTATCTTTGTATTTACTTGTATCTTGTGTAATCATTGTCTTATCTTTATTCTTTTGTAAGTAATTGTAATCTTTAAGTTGTGGGTAGATTAACTTATTTCATTTGTAAACACTTTGCAATAAACCACCCTCAAACTTAGTTGACCCTATTGCCCAACCTTAAGCACTAGTCTTAGTTGACTTAGGGAAAGGGTTGATTGTCATATTAGATAGACTTGCATTTTGCATTTGCTGCCTTAGCATCTTAGGCTAGTTTTCCCCCTTAGCCTTTAACCAATTAAAATTAACTCCTAGAACATAAAGTTAAATTCAATCTAGTAACTAGGGACTACCCCCCTTGGCTTCCCTAGGAGTAAGCCTAGAAGGAAGAGGTTCCAGTCAAGGTGACAGTGTGGATTGAGAACCTAGGCATTGTGCCTCCAAGGACACACTAAGTGAGCCGGACTTAGCTCACATTAGCAAGTGTGTATTAGGACGGCAACACRCAATTTGCGGRAATTTTAATAATTTAAAAAAATCCTATCAAAACTTAACGGAATTCCACAACTCTGASAAATGTCTAGCATGGTCATTTACAATACCCCTAGACCTTAGTTACCCCTTGGGCTTGATCATTAGAACGTCTTTCACCACTTTGGAGAATTATTGTGAGTGAAAAACTCAAGGATAATTAAAATTGCAGTTAAGCAAGGTTAATTACCTAAAGAAAAAAACACTCGATGAAAGGACTTCCCTAATGATAAAGTCCTAGATAACTAGACACAAAGTGACTCATGCTAGCATATTAMAATATTATCCCACACAGGGGAGCGGAAATGACGATTACATAGAAAAGCATGTCGGGGGCAAAATTTGTCATGTTGAGAAAAAATTGTCAAAATGGTTGTACCACTRCGTACATATCTTCATGGAACATGGAGTTGACCCATAGTCGAAATAGGTGGTCAACAMCCCCCTTGGCTTCGCTAGAAGTTGGCCTAGATGGAGGAGTTGAAGATTAGGTGACAACACCTTAACTCTAACTTGCCCCATGTTRTCGTCTTTATACACACTTGCAAACATGAGCTAAGTCCAACTCACTTAGTGTGTCCTTGGAGGCACAATGCCTAGGTTCAAAGCCCACTGTCACCTCGAATTGAACCTCTTCCATCTAGGCTTACTCCTATGGAAGCCAAGGGCGGTAGACCCTAGTTACTACGTGAATTATTTAATGAATTTTAAGAGTTTATTTTAGTTTGTTAAAGATAAGGGGAAACTAGCCTATATGGCAAGCAATAATGCAAATGCAGATCTTTTGATGAGAATCAAACCTTTCCCTAAGGTCAACTAAGATTAGTGCCTAAGGGTTGGGCAAGGGGTCAATTAGATTATACAACAAAAGAATTAAGTACAATTATAAAGCTATAGGGTACAACAAGAAATTACTTTACAATTGAGATATACAAATTGAATAAGAAAAGATAGCTTACAAATAGATGAATTAGATAGTTGTACAAAATATATAAGATGAACTAAAGAATAGTTAGAATAAGAAGCATTCAACTCACATCAATAAATGACATGATTGAAACATATCATACATAAAACTTTGTGAAAAAAGAATAACCACTTTGGATGATATTACAACTATACAAGGAGAAATTAGATTCTAAACCAATTAATTGAGATACCACAATGAGAGATGCTTGCTTGAAAAGTGAGTTGCTTGAAATGTCAAAATAGTTGAAAAGTAAATTTCCTTCAAATGTGATTCCAAAACTTGAAAGGTAAATTTGCTTGAAATTGACTTGCTTGGAAAATAAATCACACAACTTTGAGATTGCTTGAAAATTGAAATTGAGATGCTATGTTGTGATATAAATTGCTTTGAAAATGATGTTGCAAGTGTTGTGAAAATAGTGGGGTGTAGCTTAATTTTAGTAGACTTTAGGTCTCTCTTTGATTAGGGGGATTAAATGTGAATGATTGAAGCCTGGACTATGTGACTACCCCAAAACCGTTATTCTTTCAACCAAAAGGAAGTGTTGGGTGCTCAATAAGTAAGGCAAACAAAGTCTTACCCTAGCTCCACAGGTCAAATCCAAAGAGCAAGGTACTCAACCCGGGGGACACCTAGTGCCATGAGATCATCCCTGACCTAGCACCCCAAGTATCTTCCACAAGCCTTTTTTTTATGGTTAAAACAATAAGTGGTTGGATGCCTAATTACTACACCTCCAACCTTTGCCCTTTCTTGTCACCCAGGATCCAACAAAGTGGCAAGGGGAGAGAATACGGGGCAAAAGTTGGGAACAAAAAGATTACTTTAGAAAAGATTTTAAGATTGTACAAGCCTTCTATTATTGCAAGGAATAGCTTATGCCACTCTCTTGCAAGGTGGGACAAAATAAATAAATGAAATGTTTTATTAGTTTGCTTTAAAGAATAAATGAAATTAGTTTGTAGTTTGCTTTAAAAAATAAATGAAATTACAACTCCACTACAATGGTCATGTGGAGGCATAATGCCTACCTTTTCGCCAAGGTGGGTGTAAATAAAGAATTAAAAAATTAGAATGACTTGAAAGAATTAAAATGACTTAAAAGCAAAACAACCACAACAATGGCACATGTGGAGGCACAATGCCTACCTTTTGGCCAAGTTGGGTATTATAGAGAAAATGAAAAATGACTTGGAAATAAAAGAAAACCCCACAACAATGGAACAAGTGGAGGCACAATGCCTACCTTTTTGACCAAGGTGGGTGTAAAAATGAAAAGCAAGAAAACAGGCACACACAAAAGACTCAAGGGTGGTGTTGTCGTCCTTATACACACTTGCAAACGGGAGCTAAGTCATGCTCACTTAGTGTGTCCTCGAAGGCACAATGCCTAGGTTCAAAGTCCACGTTGTCACTTTGACTTGAACTCTTCCATCTAGGCTAACTCCTAGGGAAGCCAAGGGGGGTAGACCCTAGTTACTAGATGAGATTAACGTTTATGTTCTAGGAGTTGGTTTTAATTGGTTAAATGGTCAAGGGGAATCTAGCCTATGATGTTAAGCAGCAAATGCAAGATACAACTATCTAAGTATGAGAGTCAGACCTTTTCCTAGGGCAACTAAGACTAGTGCCTAAGATTGGGCAATGAGTCAACTAAGTTAAGGGGATGTTCGTTTACAAGATAATTACAAGTTAAAAGTATTACAACAAGATAGATATAACTAGATATAAAAAATATATGAGATATCCAAGCTAAACTAAACTAGATATAAGATACAAAAAGAAAGCCTAAGATATACGGATTAAGGCTAAACTAGATACAAGATATACAACATACTAACGTGTGCTTGAATGTGCAAGGAAAGAAGATGTTCAAAGACGAGAGATAATCAAGCCAAGCATGCTCGCAACAAATAGAATTCCATTGGACTGCTTCTCAATGGAAAAAGACACAAAGCACTCAAGACCCAGTGAAGAGAATGTCTCCAGATGGATGGGCACTTCTTGAAGGATCACACCATACATATAGGAACAAAATATAAATCAAAGCTTTGAAAATAAAGTGCTCCAAATGAAGAGATGTAACCACTTGAACAATTATTCTACAACATATAAAAGATAACTTGCATGATATAAAAAGATAATGAGATCAGTGCTTGCAAGTTTAAAATGTAAATTGACGATGTTGTAGACTAAGGATTGAGTTAAGGGATTAAGTGTGATTAATTTTAGCCCTATCTATGTGTCAACCCAAAAACTCTCCTCCCCCAGTTACCAAGTGATTGATGGATGTTCAAGAAGTGAGGCAACGAGGCCTACCCTAGCTTCACAGGTCAGCCCTAAGATCAGAGTACTCCCGAAAAGGACGTCGCGCGCCGAGAGACCATCTCCGGCCTAGCACCTTCCGTTGCCTTCCCCCGACCCCGTTTTAAATGGCAAAGATGGTGAGTTATGATGTCCTATTAAGTCTAATTAATTTATTTTAGACCTATGAGCTAAGTATTGCGATGTATGTTTGAGTGCTTGTAGCTTGCTCAAATAAAGTTGCCAAAGTACTGAAACTGAAAGATATGAAGGCTGAAGCCCTTAAACAATGAAATTGCAAGTTCCTAAGTTGGAATTATTGCATGTAAATGTCAAGAACTGAATTTTCTTTGTGAAACTGAAAACTGTGAAAATGAAGGTTGAAGCCTTTGAACCAATAGGTTGCAAGTTAAAATGCTTAATTAGATTGTTGCATGTGAAAATCAAGCAAAGGAAATGACTTGCAGAAAATGAAAGACGATTACTTAAGAGATTATGTAACTGGCATGTGCATGCATGTGTGTAAGATAAAGATTGAGATTATGTAACTTGCATGCAACTGAAAAAAAGATTTAATCTAAGCCTCCATGGGCTCTAATCTAGCATATGTTATGTTGGATCTACTCTAGATAATTTTACCTTAAGCATGCATGTAGTGAAATATTCTAAGTTGGAAATGTAGGAAAATCCTTCAAAGTCTAGTGTTGGACTTTCGTCAAACAATTTGCATGCTTCTGCGTTTATGGATGTAGGTGAAAATTTGATTGGACAGCGATGTGTTTATTGGTTTTGTTGGYTGTCTAGTGGTTTTGTATCACCTTATGCCTCCCAAATGAGGTACCCAATGTATTATTTTGATATCAACAAAACCCATAAAAAATAATGATGGCATATGGTCACATTTACATGAGMAAATAACCAAACTCAGGCAGATTTTTATTGAATGATAATGACTGAGTTGCTTACAATCAAATAGAGTAAGTACCTCTCAAAGATGACCACAATGACTGTTATGTGGAATCGGGAAGCCTCCAAGTAAGCACAGCGATGAAGGAATGGCTCCAATTCTRCCCACGCTGTTCACTAATGAAATGAGTTGCTCATGGGAAGAGAAATATACARCAGTCGTATAGGAATAATATCGCTGTAGATTGCTGTTAAGAAATGATACCAATCCCTTCAATCTGCCAACAAATAGAAAGGTCACTGCAGGCCCACGACTTCCAGGCAAAATAAACGGTCCTCCCAGCTACTAAACACGGCCCAACATGAGGATAACGACCCCAACAGGAGTGAACTCGCCCAGCAATGATTAACTAAGCTCAACACTTGAAAATCGACCCCAAACAGCAAGGGACTCTGCCCAGCAAGGAGATGATTCGACCACTCCAGCAAATTATCCTTTCCACGCAGCTCCAGCAAGACACACGACCTCTGGCAAGGAGGAATGCGACCCACAAAGGTAATGTGCTGCTCCAGAAATGCAGACCAGCAACGGAATGCGTGGGGAAGGGGAGAACACGACCCCAGCATGAGAAAAACGGCCTGTTCAAGGGCACGCAGCTGCAGAAGAATGGATCAGCAGCCACCACAAATGAGAACACGCCCCCACAAGAGAACACGCCTTGGAATGGTGGATAATTATGCTCCAAAAGACCCCATGTAGCAAGATGGCAAGGGATGCGTCCAGCTCCAAGGAAACGCCTCAATCCCTCAACTCGTGCCAATGAAGAGATGCCCCTTCTTACTCAATATGCAACCAAAATGACTTCTTCCATGAAATGCTTCAACTCACAATGCCAAATCCCTACAAATGTAAATCCTGAATGGCTTCTCCAGTTCCACGGCTAGGGCAGATAGTCTCACTGCCGAATCCGAGATTCCACGGCTAGGGCAGATAGTTTCACTGCCGAATCCGAGTGCCGAATGGGTTTCTAGCTGAAACCCTCGTTTTCTCACCGAGCTCTTCTTCAAACTCAATTTTTAAATCAATCGTCGATAATCCCTTTTTTTCTCCTCAATCGTCCTTTTATTCCTTCACTTGTCCTTTTTCTCCATTAAAATATTCATTTAATTATTAATTGAGGAGAAATACCCTCAAAGAGGGGTTTAATAATAATAAACTCACTTTTCCTAAGTTTTCACTTTATAATTCGAAAGTGACTTTACCAATGTCGTTTCCCTAGCTCATCCGTCTAATGGTTTACGGGAAACTGTGTAAACCACCACGGTATTCCGTCTGCCTAGGAAAAACGAGACATTACATGTAGATATCAACGATTCAACTAACTAAGCTAAGATCTGAAAATAGAAAGGAAATCTAACTAAAGCATGCAAAGTAAAGATTCAAATGGGAAGGCAAGCCGCTTGGGTACAACTCCTTTGGGCTTGCATTTACAATATTTTAAAGAGAAGAGAAAGAAGAGAAACTGTTACCATTTCAAGGAGTTATTTTGAGGGTGTGTTGTGCTTGAAATTGAGCAGCATGCCCTCTTGTCTTGGTAAGAACCTGCAAAAATCAACAAGTTATTGCTTGTTGATTTGAGTTGCAACACACTCAACAAAGTTACGAGATTTCTGTTTTTCAATAGAAACTCTACACATCTAAAAACTAGAATTTAATATTTGATTTGAGACCTATCTAAGCACGTTAGAGACCAAAATCTGAAAGTGAAAGAATGAAGAAGAAGAACATAAAATTTCTTGTGAAAATGAGGGTATATTCGTCCTTGAAGCTATCCCAACAACTCCTCCTCATGGCAACCTGCAAGCTCAATAAAGTGTGAGATCAAATAGACAAATGGATTGCATGCATGCATAATACAACAAAGTTAGTATTAAACATGAATATAATGCATATAGGCAAGCAAACAAAGTTTTACTCCACCTAGCCAAGCAAACAAAGATATACCTCAGCTATACTATTTTAATGATCACAAAATACTGAAAACAAGAACAATATCACCTTGAGTATGTAAATGAAGCATGCAAACAAAATCCAACACTCCCAATTCCTCCAAAGCGATTTTTGTATTATTAAATGGGAAGAAGTTGTAGCAACAATGTTGCTACAAGCTCTTTAATAACCAAAACTAGTGAAGCAATATGACAATAGTGAGAGAGAGAGAGGGATGGAGAGAATTTCATAGCATAACATTACTGTGAAGAATGGTTGCGAATGAGGGAGTGAGAGGTTTCTTTTATAGCCTTGGGAGACCAAGAGACCCCTCTTAGATCTTCAACACTTGTCAAAGATCCAAAGGGAAAGACAACTCAAAGGTAAAACGAACCAATGAGATGATAGGCTTTTAGGGTGAGGGGAAATGGCAAGTAAGGTGAAGTGGAGGGTGATAAAGCAAGCAAGGATAGGCGAATTAGGCAAGGAGAGATCCATGCATGGGTTTAAGGAGAAGTTCTTGCTTTCATGGAAGATGTTTCCATCCCCCATAAGCTTTATCCAATTCTGAAAGAGGAAAAGCGTGAGTCAAGGGAAGAATGCGTGAGCTTTAAAAAGGGGAAAGCATGAAGTGGAAGAAACGTGGAGGAGTGTGATGGACACACTCCTTAAAGGCAAATGAGTGGGTAAGGAGAGGCCCCCACGCCTCATTCCAATGTGACCTTTCCAATTTAACTTGAACATTTCCACTTTCACGTAGAGGGTGACGTGAGGTTTGAGTAAATGCGTGAGGTACGTGGGGGAGTTGACTTGGAGTGTGGAGTCCACACTCCTAAGTGTGATGTGGATGCTTAGAGGAAGGGCGTACCTCATGAGGAGGGGCCCTCAACCAAAAATTAGAATGAATTACAAAAGGATGCATGGAGTGGGGACGTATTACCCAAATGGGACGCATATCATAAGATAGAAAAATAATTAGAGTATGGGTAAAGGGTTGTTAAGGATTAGGAAGGGTGTGGGTAAGTTAGGTGGGGTCCCTCTCTTTAATTATCACACTTACTTCACCTTATTTGGATAACTATTACAAAATTTACATTTTCCCATGTCCTAGGTTTAGCAATCAAAATCGTTGTTTTCCGAAAAAACTCCTAAGTGGACAAAAAACCTAGCAAAACTTGTCCCACTGAGTTGAAATTTGGTCCATGGGTGTAGGGGGTCTCTTTATTTTTCTTTTGAGTACAAATACCCCTATCAAAAATCTCGGGACCTAAGTTTTACATTAATTCCCCAKAATTAATTAAGTAATTAATTCCCAACCTTTAAAAAAACTAGCTAGACTTGACGGAATTCCGTGAAATTTTGYGTGTTGTCTTACATGGTCATTTACATCGTTCCTAAACACTATCTACCTAGGAATGACTTCATTAGAACGCCTTTCACCACTTTGGAGRATTTATTGCTAGTGGGAGTGAAAAACTCAAGGGAGATTAACCCGGTTGGTTAGGCCACATTAACCTCCCGAGGATAAAAAACACTCAGTGAAAAKAAATCTCCTAATGAAGAAACCCTAAGGAAATTGACCTAACATGATCCATGTAGACCTATTACATTATAAACCCACACAAGGGTATGGAAATCCCGCTTACAAAACTGTGTGCTGGAGCAAAAAATGCCCTGTAGAACCAAAAAGTCTTCGACATGTTTGCATCTGTTGATGCATATCTTCATGCTACATGGAGTTGACCCCCTAGTTGAAGAGGCGATCAACATGTGGCTTACAATGATTTTAGAAGATTAGGAAGGAGGGGATTTGATATCCCAAATCTAGAATGCCTTTTGGAGGCCTYTGGGGCTAAAAACAAGTGGCAACTCTCCCTTGATGTTGAAAATCTGCATAAAAATCAGCAATGGATCATTTCTAGAACATGCCACAAAACCATAAAACTTGTTGAGTTAGCCCAATGATACATAAATTTAAATAGAAAATTTTGAAAATGATAATGAAAACTTTAGAGTTTATTCTATATCATAACAATATTTAGAAATGAGAGAAAGGAGGAAGAGAATGTTAGATAATCTTGAAACTTTGGAATGATTAAAAGAGTTGGCTTTCCACTCTAAAGCCAATCCTTCAATCCTTTAGTGATTCCCCAAAATGAGATTGTCTTTGCTCCACAAAGAGACAAGGAGGTGAGAGCATCCAAAGAAGCTTGCAAAATACTTTCCAAACTTATTAAGAAACTACCACAAGATTAATAGCAATACTACTACCAATCGCACCCAAGCAAAATACTTTGCTTGAGTATCCAAGTAGAAACTAGTGAAAGCAGAATACAAGAACAAATGGAAATATATCACCTCACAAAGATACAATGGAGACACCAAGAAGACTCCCAATGCACACCATAGATTCTCCAAAGTTTCCTTTATTATCCACCAAAATGTCACTACAAATACTTGTAGCAAAATTTACACATGAGCACATTAGAGATAGAGGGAGAAGAGAGGGAAAATTTTGGCATAATAGACTTGCTATGAGAATAGATGAGAAAATGAGGAGGAGAGGGCCCAATTTATAGGAGAGGAGGAGAGAGCCCACTTGGATGGGATTCAAGTGCCATCCATCCTGTTATCCCCACTTTTCAGGGATAACTAGGAGATCATGTCTTGAGGCCCACAGGTCCTAGACATGGAGTACCGAGAGCAGGATTGACCCGAGCATGGCCCTGGAGGGCCCACCTTTTCTTCTTCCATCGTCTTTATTTTGTCAGCAGCAGCAACATCCATCACCATCGGTTTGGTCCTGTATCAAAAGAGGTTCTTGCTTCATGAGGTAATTAGTCCAGGTATCATTGTATGTCACATTTGATCATTAAAACCTTTAAATGTATGCATTTGATTCCTTTTATTTCTAACAACTGCTTGGATCTTACATTTTCCCACTTGACCATGTTTGGGGGGATTGACAGG
>JASDQU010374470.1:48353-59176 GCA_032191745.1 Picea mariana | reverse complement strand
AATGTGTTATTTTCTTCATTTAAAAAAATATATATTTGGGAAGATTTTCTCCTTTCTATTTATTTATTTTTAATGTAAATTTAAAAAAAAATAAAATTTTGTAAATAAATTTTCAAGTTACCATTTTGGGTCCAATTTTGAGTTGTTTATTTGCACAGGGATTTGTTGTCAAGGCCAAAATTTCAGTTAGGTCGTAGATATCTATAATTTTAATGTTTAGAAAAAAAAATGTTTTTGGTAGTATCACTTTTTGATTTAGGTGTTGATTTTAAGGTTTTTCCGATCGTCTATACGAGTTTTTAAGGCCATGTTTGAAAAAAGTTGTAATTTTAACTCTGGATAGAAAAATGGTGCTACCGGTAGCACCACTTTTTGGTTTGGGGGTTGATTTTCATGTTTTTTATACAAAAATATGGGTTTCAAGGGCTAGAGTTCTCGTTTCGAGGTCACAGTTCTCGTTAAGTTTGTAACTTTGTTGATACCATATTGACAAGAAGAGATTAGAAACTCAATCAGAAGATTCAATGATTAGAACAAGCTAGAAGCTCTAAAATTTCAACTTTGACCACAAAATCAATTTGACCAAAAGTCAACCTTTCACTTTGACAAAAAATTCAAACCGAACGTTTTTGCTTGCTGAGAGTACCAAAAGGTGCGCTAGGCTAGGGTGCATTAGGATGTCAAGGAATTAGGTCAAACGTTTCATCATAAGTGCCCGAACACAAGAGTTAGGGTTTATTGCAGGTGCAAAATAAAAAAACCTAGTTGCAACTATAACTGGTGCCATAACGAGCTTAACAAATAACTTCCCATTCTATCTTCTAGTGGTTATACTGTTTGAAGATAGTGTGGGCCCATAACTTGTTAGAAAATAAAGGGATGTGCTTGATTTTCCATAGACAATATAACAATATTGTCACCCAACCATAGGCACAAAGGCCACCCTCGAGCACCTTAACATTGACAGAAAAAATAATTTTGAAAGCAGAGCAATAGCCAACCAAGGTAGCACACCTTTCTCCAAGGGTAGCACACCAAGCAAGAATAACCAAAGACCAAGAAGAAATTCCAAACCATAACCAAAAGCCAAAATCCTAGTTGCAGCAGCTGCAGCCGCACTCCCTCTCCAAACTTGTGCACCACTAGTCTTATGCAGTTTTGAAAGTAAGAGTGAAAAATGAGCTCTAGTTCCCTCTTATTTATAGTGCTCTTTGTCACTTGTCTAGGTTGACTTCTTCTTTAGAGGTTAACACTTACAGATTAATTCTTTTATTGAGTCGACATGTCTTCTAGGGTTTCTTCACATCTGTTTAGGGCTTCTCTTGCTTCCCAGAATATTCTAGTCTTGTCAAAGGTTACATGCAGAGGTTAATACCTACCGCGACTACCATAATATCAACACAAAATACTTTAAAATTTCTATTAATACATTCCAAAAATTCTCGTAGAATTAAAAATCAGTTGCACTAGAAAATTTTAATCACAATTGTTATAAATGTAGGTGTTATATGAAACTGTGGTGACACTGATACCAAATTTTGATTTGGTTCTAGGCCACTTAACAAAGGTCATATTTACAATTGTAGATCTATTGAACTTGATTACAACAAAGGTGGAAAATGTACTTATGAAGACTTGCATCCAAATTGAATATTAATTTGGTGGATGTGTTAATCTCATAATTCAATACTTAATGCATTTAATGAACATAATTGCTGAAATAAAACATGCATAAGAAAACATGAGACAAGAGATCACATAGTTGTGAGGGAAGTTCACCATAACCTTCTGGCTACGTCTCTAGATCCGCTTGGAATACAAATTGCTTGATTATCCTTCCTTTAAAAGGGTTGAAATCTTCTCACAAAATGTGGCACATGCTCCTTACAGGGTTGAAACTCGGAGCAACCTTCTCTCACACAAAATATAACTTAAGGCTCTCACATAAGTGAAATTTCTTCATACACTAAAAGGATTACATTTGAGCTCTCTCTCCACCAAGGGATGATTCATACCTAGAGCTTTACATAGAGGGTTTCTATAGTTTTCCTTAACTCCATAATTCAAGGAGACAAGATCCACAAATTTAGGATCTAATAACCACTCAAGGACAAAAAATGAGAAAACATCTCAACTAACTCATGAGACCCTTAAATTCCTCCTTGAAACTAGGAAACCACTTGTCATTAAATGAGGAAGAGTCAAAACCAATTCATGAGACTCCCAACTTCCCCTTAAAACTAGGAAACTAATTTTCCCTTAAAATTATAAAACTAACTTGTGAGTTGGATTCTCACATAAAACTAATTTCTCATTTTTACAATTAAATGAATGATACACCGGATTCTGAAGCATTAATCATTTTTCCAATTTGCATGACTAACACATGAGTTTCTCATATTCATTTCAAGTATTAATCATTTTTTTGCAATTTAAATAAATCATTCATGAGCATTAATTATTCTTTGTCACCTATCAACAATTGACATTTTAATGATCTTCTTCACGGCATGCAAAGTAATGATTCTGTGTGTGGAGATCCTTCTGGATCACACCTCTCCACAAAAACCACTTTTGGTCCTCCAAAAGTATAGAGAGAAACTATTACTTGAATCTCCGCAACTAGGTTCTAGGAAGAGTCTTACACTCTACTATGCACTTCCCCACTGCTTAATCTACATAAAAAAATGTCTTTGAAAGGTCACATCCTTCTTCTCTTTCACCTTTGTGCTTCAGATGAGGATGACGATGCCAACACTTGCACTAATGTAAATTTGTAGATGATTCCTTGATCTGCATAACAAATGTCTCTGAAAGGTCGCACCCTTCTTCTCCTTCACCTTTGTACTTTAGAATGAGGATGTCGATGCCAACACTTGCATCAATGCAAATTTGTAGCTGATAATATATGGATTACAAATTTTCAAAGCAGTACCATACTTTCCAAGAGTTTATAAAACACTCATGGACAAGTTCACAATGATTGTCAAGAGAGGCCTTAGGCAAAATAATGTCTCACACTCAATAGTGGCTATTAAACCCATTACAATGTTGTCTAAACAGGCCTAGACAAAGCAATGTGTTTCACTCAATAGTGTCTACAAGACCCATTATAATGTTTCCAAAATAGGCCTAGGAAAAATAATCTCTCTCACTCAATAGTGGCTACAAGACCCATTAAAATATTTCCAACAAGGCTTACAAGGTTTAGGCATAGAAAAAAATGCCTCTCACTCTCGTCATCATTTTCAAGAGTGGCTAATTACACCTTTTACATCATTAACTTTAATTTCAAGGAAACATTACCATTAAGGAAAACACCCCCAAATGTGCACTAGTGGTAAAATCTATGGTTTTTAAAACCCCCCATTACAAACATGTGCAACATAATAAATAAGGCAAATTCCATCATCATCACACCCGTCTCACAATTCTTAGACTTTTGACTGTAAGCATGACTACTTTCTGTCAAAGTGTCAAAATGGCCTCTTACCGCATCATCTCGGTTTACGTGCAAGGATCAAACAACAAATTTCCTACATTAACTCAGATCTTGTTGCCCTGTTGTAGCTCTCAAAGATCACCAGAATCTACAACATACATTCATTCTCTTGCAATTTCCAAAAAGAGACAAAAACCATAAATGCATGAAACTTACATTGGTTTTTTGTGCCAAGGTGCTCAATCGACTACTCAAATCTTGGCATGCACAGCACCAACAGGTCCTTCTCGTCATTATGCAACTTTTGACTGTAAACTTGACATATTATGAAAGGTGTAACTCTGCCTCGAAAAATGTGCCAAGCATTAATGACAAAAATGGGATTCTGCCGTGAGCCCAAAAAATTGTTGCTCGGATCACAAAATGTACTGCGCCATTGATTTCGTCTCGAAAAATCATGCAAAAATGACTATACTTCCGTACAATTCCGTCACTGTCAATTTTGGACCCCTTGGGCTGTCTACCTCTAAAAACATGCCATGCATTAATGACAAAAGTGGGCTTCTGTCATGAGCCCTGAAAATCCATTACTCGGATCCAAATTTTGACTGCACCAGTGGATTCGTGGAGAAAAATGACTCTAATTTCGTCAAATTCTGACAATGTGACTTATGGGCCCCTCCTAGGCTACCTGCCTTGAAATGCATGCCACAACAGTTCGTACAACCTGGACTAAATGAAATCTGCATTGGAGTTCATGCCCTATATGGTGGAACCACATGGCGCATCTATATTGGCCCATCCTGCTACCATTTGTCACTTGCCAAAAGGGACACGTGGTGCTCTATGGATGATGCCATGTGGCAGCCTATGGGGATGCCACATGGCACTTGAATATTGGTCCAACCGAGTGTGATTCTGCCACATCGACACTGTATGAAGTTCCACATCATCTTGTTGACGTTGCTTCCACGTAAACTATCGTACTGCCACGTGGCACCTTTATACTGGCCCAAGTGGACCCAAAAAATGCCAAATCTGTCGGACACGTGATAGCCTGTGGTGCTGCCATGTCAACGTCCGTACAACTATGTCAGTGCCCAATCATCATTCCACATCATATGTTGTGTCAGTGCCACGTTAGCATACCAATCAACATCGTACTACCAACTGTACCTACCACATCATCTTCTATACTACCACGTCAACATTCAGTTAGCATGCCCCATTACTGCCACGCCATCTTTCATACTACCATGTCATCTTCTGTACGACTTGATACGTCACTGCTACGTCGGCATGCTGACGTTAGCATGACACGTGGCCAAATGTGGTTGGTCCAACTGGGTGCCAAATCACCCAAAAATGAGTGACACATGGCAGTCTCTCAGGTTGCCATGTCACCCTGCTGACGTCAACAGGACACGTGTCATCCTCTGCATCTGCCAACTCAACATGTTGATGTTAGCACTGTACAGACTTCGCCAGTTTTGCATGTTTGCTGAAAATTTCAAATGGCCATAACTTTTGCATCTAGCTTTTGTTTCAGTCAGCATTGTACGGACTTCGTTAGTTTTGCATGTTTGCTGAAAATTTCAAATGGCCATAACTTTTGCATCTAGCGTCTGTTTGAGGTGTCGTTCACGCCGTTGAAAATCTCTCGTCAAGCTCTTCAAATTGGTTTTATTTTCATTGAATTCTAGGCAATTTGATTTTTGACCATTTTTTTCCATCTGAGGAGGATCCAGCCTCCAACTGCATAGGCTCTGGTACGAGCTTCTTGCTTGGTGTACCACGAAGCTAGAGTTGAGGCTTCCAACATTTCCAGATCCAATAACCAGTCATTTGACAATGAGTTCAATAGTTGTGTGACTTCATGTTTGTCTCGCTTTCACTATAAAAAGATTCTCTCTTCCAACACTTTGCAACATGCTTGTTGTCCCAAGATGGTGTTGGTGATGAGCTCAACTCTTTGCTTGAAGAATCCTTTGCTTCTGCTGCTTTTGAGCATTCTCTTTCACAATACCCCAATCCTACATATCAGGGTCTTCCTTCAACCTCCATTGGTTAAATGATGCCTTGGCCATCAATACCAAGACCTCCTCCTTTATACCCCATCTTCCTTAGCAACTTCAAGTCAATGCCCTTGTTGTGCCTTTCAAAAGCACCAAAAGAGACAACATCATTAATATGGGAAGGAATTGAACATAGATAGTTCTTTACCTCCATTCTTGTTTCTGATGCTTGGTCATCTTCCTGAAGTTTGGCCAATTGCTCCTCCTGGTTGGATGAAACTGTAGATGAGGCCACTAGGAAACCACCTTGGTTACCTGGTGCCTAGAGAGCATCCTCACTATTATCTAACAATATGTGCAACTATCAACATTTTCATGACAAGAACCATAATTAGTATACCTGCCATGGCCACAAGTTGATCTGGTCTTGGAAGGACTTTTGTCCTCCTTTGTACTGGAGCATTCTCCAACTTGTTCCTCCACAAGCTTCTCTAACATGAGTCTCAATTTTTTATTCTCGTCCTCTGCAACTTGTAGAAGCCTTTTGAGCTTTGCATTCTTTGCTTTGATTCATTGGTTGATTTATTCAAGCTATTTGAGCCATGCATTCTTCGATGCTTTTCCCATCTTGTCTTCAACACCTGCAATCCCTGTCAATCCTACTCTTATACCACTTGATCTAAAACCGGGATGACACTAATACCAAATTTTGATTTGGTTCTCGGCCACTTAACAAAGGTCAGATTTACAATTTCATATCTATTGAACTTGATTGCATCAAAGGTGGAAAATGTACTTATGAAGACTTGAATCCAAATTGACTATTAACTTGGTGGATGTGTTAGTCTCATAATCCAATACTTAATGCATTTAATGAAACATAATTGTAGAAATAAAACATGCATAAGAAAACATGAGACAAGAGATCGTCGAGTTGTTAATGGAGTTCATGAGAACCTTCTGGCTATGTCTCTGGATCCGCTTGCACTACAAGGATAAGGCCCTCTAACCGAGGTTATAGCAGAGGTTTTTAGTGTTACAAAATTGGCAAAAATTGTCAAAAAAACCTTCACGAAAACATTCGTTTTTGGTAGCAGAGGTTTTTGCAGAGATTATAATGGAAATTCATTATAACTAAAAAATCTGGGTAAGTAGAAGTTGTAGCGGATGTTTTTCTAGAAAGTGCGCTTCATGGTTTATACGCACCGGTGCATTCTCACACATAAAGCATCGATGCTTACATTTCATCGAAAGTACCGAGCGATTCCTAAAATATTGGGGCACATGTACGTTTATAAACAATAACGCCCTAATGCGTTAATAACAACAATGCGCCGGTTGAATATATGATACCATGTGCCGATGCGTTCTCAAACTTAAAGCATCGATGCTTAACTTTCACAGAAAGTATCAGGATTGTCCAAAACATATTGGGGCATCGATGCTTTTATAAATCATAACGCATCGGTACTTTAATAACAACAATGCACCGATCGAATCTATGATACCATGCATCGGTGCATTAAAAGACAAGCCCGACCGGTGCATGAAATTTAGAATGCATTGATGCGGAAGTATGATACATAAGCACTAGTGCGCTTCTTAATTAAACACAACAGTAGGCTATTTTTTATTATTATAATTATTGGTTATAATAATATTAATATCGATGTTGTTCATTATATATCAATGCTGATGTGTTTTATCATTAAATGCATTGTTTCTTTTTAGCATTAAACGCATCGATTTTCATTTTCTGTTTTTAGAAACAACGATCTGTGACGATGCAATTATTGTTATTTTTTAATTCCATTGTTCATTAAAAAATTGACATATATATCTTATAATAGTATTCATATAAATTAAATATTGAGTAGTGCATTTGGATATGATGTTTGAATTAATTTGTTATATCATTAAATTCCGCATCACTTCATTATAATATTTAATCATCCATATATTTAATCAACGATGTAACATTTCATAACGATATTGGACAACACAATAGAATAAAATAAAATGCATTTTATTATATCTGAATAAGAGGCTCTTTACTATACAAAATGGGACACTTATTGGTAACCCCTTGTCTTTCAATTGGGACACTATGTCCATTACATTAAACAAAATGTCTGATTTTCACAGACAACTATTTCAAAAAATACAGCAGGTTGCATTGATATCCAAATATATTGATCATCATTCTTCACTGAAACTGTTGTCAGTGCTCAAGCTACTTCCATGACTTGGGTTATTTGGTTGAATGTTTTGTTGATTGCCTCAATTGTTTTCCTCTTTTTCAAGTTCCATCTACAAAAATAAAAATAAAGTGTAACGAGTGTATCTACATTGATGAGAATAATGATAATTGAAATAAAAAATATACATGAATGTGAATTAAAAAGTGACGTACTATAGAAATAATTGAGTCTTGAATGATACACATTATTTCAAAATCAAATCTCATTCCGTCTCTCAACAACTCTTCTGTTGGCACATTTCCATACTTTGTTTCCTATAAGTTTTATACCCCATAATAAATCATATATTTAATATAAATGATTTTTTATGTTCCATTAATTATAAAATGAGAGAAGTAAAACAACATAGATACTTACAAATTCCACAATTGATTTTTGATATGCCAACATATACTCACAACACTTACTTAACCCAACGTCAATCAATTCTTGCGATAGCTCTTCTTTGTATGTTAGCACATGTTTGAAGACATTCAATAATGGTTGTTGTAAAACAACTTAAAATGTACAAAAATGAAATCTTAGGTTAATGTTATAAGGAAATAACAATTACTCACAAACTTTGCTATCAACCATTTTCTTCCTTGTCGTCCCGTTTTATGTGCTAAATGGGTTCCATTTTGTTTTTTTCTTTGCAAGAAAATACTTAAAAATTAATATTTAATGCTAAATTATTTATTTATATGTACCTAATAGAAAAACTCAATAATTTCATACATTTGAACACGTTGTTGTTGAGATGGCTCCTTCTGTGATGCAATTATGTCCATTTCTTTGACGATCTCCTTGTACACTTTTTTGGACATTCCTCCTGACATATTTCAGATATGAGCTCCTTCATCCTTAGGGATTTTCATAATCTTCCTGAAAAAATGTAACATGACAATAAACTATTTTTATATTGATATATGAAAACTAAATATAACAAAATTGATATTAATAAAGGAATACTTTGTAGTAATATACACATATTCTAGAAGAGCATTTTTAAGAATATTACTTTTTGAATGATTTATTTTTGTTGTTGTATGTTTTTGCTATTGCAAGTTTGACATGTCTCATTGACCATTGCTCTGGAAACACTTCATGTAGTTCAGATATAACTTGGTTCTTTGAATCATTGGATTGATTTATGTATTGTAAGTGGAAAGTACGTCTATACGTTCATTCCACTGCATCCCTCATAGTTTTGTAAAAGTTTTTCCCCATTTCATTAACCTCCAACACAACTCCAAATGAGCTAAGGACCATTTCATCATCATTTACATCTTCTATCATTTTTATTTTCTTAGGACGACATTTTGTTCCTTCATTGTTGGTCCATGTAGAACATTAAACATATGTGAATTAATATATTGTTTGAAACATGTTATCTAATATTTTTAAGTATATTATTAATGAAAATTAAAAAAAGAACTCACATTGAATATAATTTTTTCATTCAACTAATTCATCATTTTGCAAATTTTCTATCAAGCTTTTACGCTCTTCTGCACTTAGATCACAAATAATCTTATTGAACCTCCTCATTTTATGGCTCTGTAGGAAACACACTAACCAATACATATTAGTTAAACTTACATATAGTTCAAACATATTAATTTTATATAGAATTTACAAAGAACTTGTCTTTTTAACATATTAATTTTGTATAGAATTTACAAAGAACTTGCATTTTTTGCTTTTTTGGATGTGTTATCATTGTGTCGATCATAATTTTTGTTACTTGAACTATTCTCACACATTTTTCTATCAATATACAACTCATACCATTCAATACACAAACTATTAAATATATTTTATAAATAAATCTCATAATTTTCAACCAAAAAATAAGGTTTCCTGTGCGTTTTCATAAGATTAACACACCGATGTGTCTCATATATGAAACACATCGATATCAAAAGATATATTTTTAAAAAATACTTTAAATTACAACGGCACGACATGTATCATTTTTTTTTGTTTGCTAGTTTGTCCGTGACCTACGAGACTAGCCTGTGGCTTGAGAAACCGTGACTCAGGGGCATCTAAGCCGTCAAAATCACCCAGGGATCGCACCCGTCCTGAACCACACCAACCCTTAACATGGATGGATTTTTTATCCCCGCAGGTTTCGAACCGGTGATTTAACATCACAGAGTGTCTTAACAGCACACTTCGTCACCGACTATCCTACACCTCGGGGATGTGAGACACGTATTGTTAACAATATCGCTCCAATAAAAGAAAAAAAATACCATGAACAAATAAAATTATACATCGATGAACATTTTTTTTTAATTATGTTGCAACATTTCCAGTGTGTTTTATCCATAAGCACATCAATGTGTTATATTCAATTAGGCGCATCGGTTACCCGAAATTGTTTTTAAAAAAAAATGTGATAAGGCCGAGAGATTTTGGATCCGATGCATCACATGTAAAATGCCTTTTATATGGAAACATAAACCCATTAAATTTAAAATGCTTAAAATGAAAAATTGTAATTATGAAGTGATAGAGGGAGTTAAACTCTAAGGTGAAATTTTTCAATCATGTAAGCATGAAGAGGCAAGGGGTTAAGATATATATATATATATATATATATATATATTCTGAATTTGAATTAAATCTAAATAGAGATACAAATTGTAAAAAAAAAATTATTATTAAAATCAACAGTAAAATTTAAAATTTTTACTATGCAGGGTTTGGAGTGAATCACAAAACACTTCAAATTCTAATCTTTTGAATAATTTTGTTGCTCCAAAAGAGTTTTGAATGAATCACCATACCCTTCAAATTATGATCTTCTGAATGAGACTCATGTTCCAACATATTGATCTGTTGTTCCACAGTGCTCCCCTGTATGTCTCTCATGCAAATCTCTCCCCTAAAATTTTTGGCAAAATAATAAAATAGTGAATAGCTTAATACCTAGGAAAGATTTTATAAAAAGGGTTTTAAATGAATCACCATAACCTTCAAATTCTGATCTTTTGAATAATCTTTTTGTTCCAAAGTATTATGTTGCTCCACAATACTCTTTGGTATGTCTCTCTTGCAAATCTCTCCCCTGTAAATTTTGGTAAAATAATGAAACAATGAATATCTTTTTACTAT
>JASDQU010374469.1:42457-53396 GCA_032191745.1 Picea mariana | reverse complement strand
CAGACAGTCAACTACAAGGGTGTGTTCAACAAAAGTATCATTTCAAAACCCATCAGAAAATTTGCAGCCATGTTAGGAAGTGCATGAAGATGCAAATAGCACAACTATAACATAAAATCATGAAGTTGAGTTGGTTAAGTTTGAATATCAAGGAACAGATCAGTTCTACCATGATCCTATAGTCACCTATATGGAGAAATTTTTCACTGGAGAACCCCAATCTATCTCTGGCATTACTTTGGTTCTCCAGGATTGTCGAGGTCTTTGTTTTGAAGATCAATCATGTTTTCAACAGTGGCCACTACACTTTGCAGTTTTGAATCTATGGACAAAAGGTTAAGTTGCCTTTTTGACTGTGCTAACAAGCAGTCCACTGGTCTCAGTAGCTACTTGATTGGATTCATTGGAATTTTTGCGTTATTTGATTTAGCATGATTTTCCACAGTATAGGGTGGGTAGGGGAATGTGAATAAGATCATCATTCTGAGCATCTCTTTTTTAGCAGTGTTTATTTTGATTTGGTTTCAGTTGAAAGATCAAAACATGTACTAGTTGCAGAATAATTTTGGGATCAACCCAATGAATAAAGCAATGGTCTGCATGTTCAGAGTTCAGTGGTTCTTGACACCTCCTAAAAGAGATTCCATCCCCAGGTGGAGCCTATGTTGGGGTCCTATAATTATAGGTAACTCGATTCTTTGACTGTTGATTTGGTGTTTCTCTTGTGATGATGAAGTCTAGCTCGGTTGACCCCTTTTTCCCTCCATCCATTTCACCTGATCCTCCATCACTCTACTGCATCTTCATCCACCTTTGTACCCTCACTCCCTTATCCATTCATCCCATTGGCTACATCTCGCCTACAACCCATCCATGAATAAACAAACTTAGGCTAAAAAGAACAATAGATTAATAAGGTTAGCAATAAAATTATTGTAGTTAGTTTAATCAAGATATGTTAGACTAATTATTAATTAATTAATTAATAGTTAAGTTGGTTAGAATTAAATGATAAAATTAATGAAATAAAAAATTAAAACAAACAAATACAAATTATAAAACATATAAAAAACAAATTAAAATAAAAACATATATTAAATAAAAAAATTAAAAAATATAACACAAATAATTAAAAAATATATATAAATAAAACATATAATAAAACACAAAAACATAAAACAAAACAAAAACATATAATAAAACATGTAAACAAAAATTAAAAATTAAAAATTAAAAATTAAAAAAAAAACCTAAAACTTAATACTATCCTAAGTTCCCTACCCACTCTCCCATGCATTTCAGACCCTCCCCCTCACGTCCCATCACCTCAGAGGTCCGATAAGTTGTTTCTTAAAAACCACTCCTAGATAGGTGTCAGCTCCACATGCCATCGAACCCCCCCCCTAAAACCACTTACCGCCTCAGGGGGTCCGAAATACCACTTATCCCCAACAAAACCGATTTCGCAACATTTTCAACCAGCCATTTTCTGAAGGCAATTACGGGAAAAATAAGGCAAATTTTGAAAAATCGAGAGTTTTTTTTCTTCGTAATGAGATGAAAAACAAAAACCTCTCTCAGTTTTTGCACAGGTGCCAATATATGGGATAATTGAAGCTATCTTTTAGCCTCATTTTTCGTATTTCTGGTTCTTTCTGTTTCAACCCTGATTTTGTGGGAGCTGTTTCGGTGAGATGGAGGCGAATTTGGCGAAAAAAAAGAGGTTTTTTTCCGAAACATACTCATATACAATAAAATCCTTCATTTTTTCCCAAGTGTCAGCATTAAAGAGAAAACGATGTCTGAGAGGACCCCCTTTTTGCAGAAAATCAACTTTTCTTTCATGGTGGACAGTTCAGGATTTTTGGGGATTTGTTGCTATTTTTGGCCGAGTTGGTTGAATTCAACCTCCATAGCTTGGGGAGAGTTGGTTCCATATATTGTAATAATAAAAATGCACAATGGTTGATGAGTGAGCTCTAGATTCATGCCCCATAGGGGATACATTGTAATTTTCTAGAAGACTTTACGGAAATAAAAATTGTATCTGCAAGATTCTTGTGTTAGACTCCCTAGTGATGTTTTTGTCTGAGTATCTGTTTTCTTACTATGTCAATCCATTCATGTTTTTCCTTGATCTAATCATTGAAATAAATATTAAGAACATAACTATTTTTTTGCACTCTGTTTCTGGTCTTTTAATGATCTGCATGTTTTCGTCTGAAGTTGAGCATAGGAATTCTTAGCTGCTCCTATGCTTGAGGGATTTTACCTTCTTTTTCTCTCCTCCACTTGCATTTAATTCAATTTGATGCACCAATATTTCTATCCTGCCCTATGAAGACAATCTTTTACATTTGAGATAGATCCATTTTTAGAAAGTTAGACCCCATGGCCCAATGAAAATTCGAGTTTTTGATCTCCCAAACATACCAAATCCATAAACAAACCCATGTTCTGCATAACTAGCCTAATATCTATTCAAACAAATCTATATCAAACAGAGAGATCCCTCTCTGAATCTTGGAAGGCTAGATCCAAGAGTCGAAGTGGTTTTGATGTTGTCTCTATGACTGCCTCAATAGCCTTGGGAAAATTACAGAGTGATAACAGATACAATCTTAAGTTTGATTCCCAAAGATGTGAAAATGGAGAATAAGACTTGGGAAGATTGGTTGCAACAACAACAACAAGACCAAATAACATATACATCCTAGACAAAGAGGAGAGAAAGAGGATTGAAGTCATACAAAATAGCTTCAAGGATTATAACAAGAAAGGAAAGGATAAAAATATAGAGAAGGAAGGTGAAATACTATTGAGTTCCATGAGTTCAGGGGGCATCCCCAAATAGAATAGTTACCCTTTTGCATTGATGTAAAAGGGGGAGATAAATATCAAGAGCATGATGACAAGGGAAGTATGAGTGTTTCCATCAATGACAAAGGGGGATATTTTTGAATGGTGTTGTTATCAATGTCAAAGTCATTCATTGGTGATCAACATGAAGAAGCCTATGGCTTTACTTGAAGGAGTCTCTGAAGTGGTCCCCTTATGGCGTAACTTTAAGCATGGACCTCATGAGAAGACACTTCGAAGAATCCCACAAGAATCCCCAGAGGTGTGGTAAATAAGCTCCTATATTCAAGTGAATAATCCTATAGATGTCCAAGATCAATATTGCAAGATGGATATTATTGAAAGTATTATTTGTGGTCAATTTGGATCCCCTATATTTGAGGTAATGTTTACCCTACATAAATAACTCAAATGGAAGCACAAGTTACATGGTTGAAAATATTATTCCAATACCTTTCCAATGGTATATTGAAGTCTCTCTAACTCCCTAGGAATGAGGAGATATGATTTTTTTCATCCAACAACCTAGCCAAAAAATTGAGGTCGACTCAGCTAATCTTTTGAGGACAAAATTACTCTAAATACATGATAGAATTTAGGATTTTTTGAGAAACGAAACAAGATATCAATTCTAAGGTTGATCTGAATTTTGTGAGAAGAACTAAATGAATACAGATTATTAAAATATGATTAACACAGAATAACAAAGATACAGTAAACTGGTTTTCCATTCAATAACGAAATAAGATGAAACTGTAAAATGCAGTGGAAAACAAGCTTGTTGGAATGGTGGCGACTTATCTTTGAGAAGAGATGTGATGGATACGCTCATTCACAAGAAGATGATTACAATGAGGCTCTGAAGGCCTTTTTACAATAAATAGGAATTCAAAAAAGGCTAAACATCCAAAAACCTAACCCTAGGAGATGAAGCACCAAAAGTCATGTGGGCCCCGTTTGGGTAAGTCACTACATCAACTTCCCGACGTCATAACTTTTGCATACGATCTCTATTTTAGGCGCATGATAGCCCATTGGGAAAGTATCATCGAGGAGATTCATTTTGGGGGCTCAATCAGGCCTTCATATATCATTGAGAATATCGATCCCAAAAAACCTTCATTTAGGCCCTCAAACTAGCCCCGAAAGTTAAAACTGCTAAAAATAGTAAATTGTCAAAATTGCCAGAAAACTATTTTGAGCGAGTTGGAAAAGGTGGGTGGCCAACGATATCCACCTGGATTAATCCTCCATCCTTAGGAATCAATGGTCTCCATTGAGTTGAGTTCCGCCATCAGATGATAGAATTTGTACTAAATTTGGCCTCGGGTGAGCCACTTTCCTTGGTGCATGAGTTTCCCTGCTTTGATGACTCGATAAAGTTGGATCCTTTGTTTTCAAGTGCCCTTGATATGTGTGTCCACAATATGATCACCGGATTCCTATTGCATGCATTCAAGGTTGAGCCCTGTTGGTGTCAAATTCTCTGCTATCTTCGAGGTGTCCAATAATGGTGGGAAATATGGCCGAAGGAGAGCCATGTTCAAGACTGGGTGTAGGCCAAGGAAAGGGGGAATATTGAGCTCAAAAGCATTATCACCCACAACCTTGGTGATGGTGTACGACCCATAACGTAGTGGGCGAAGCTTCCAATGGGGCCTTGCAAAGTGTTCTTTCTGCATGTGTAACCAAACTTTGTCTCCCACCTAAAAATTATGTGGCACCCCATGTTGATCATGGTGTTGCTTATACTTGGCATTAGAATTATATAGAATATCCTGAACTTGTTGGCGGATGTGTTGGATACGTTCAATGAAACAACTGGATTTGTCAACTTCTGGTGTACTAGGGGATGAGTCGGCCGAGGTGGTCACCAGGGGTAGTGAAACATCCATGGGGCCCAATGGTTGGAATCCCAACCCCACATGAAAGGGGTTGTGCCCAGTTTATCTATGTAGGGCTCGATTGTAGCTATGTTGGACATATGGAAGACTCTCATCCCATGTGCGGGGGTGTTTTTAATTGTACATGCGTAGGATATGTATGATCATCTGATTGACAACCTCAATTTGACCATATGTCTGGGGGTGGAAGGCAATGGATTTGATGAGCTTGGTATTCAGCAGTGACCAGAGGCTTGACCAGAATGTGGTGAGGAACCGACTGTCATGGTTTGAGATAATGGTTTGTGGGGTCCAAAAATGTACCCATACTCATTCAAATAATATCTTGGCAGTGGTTTTTGCTGTGATGTTCTCCTTGCAGGCGGCTAGAATCATCATCTTGGAAAAGCAATCAACAACCACAAAAACATATTCATTTCCCCTCTTGGTGGACAGGAGGCCCGACCTGTAGTCCATTGAAATGGATTCCCATGGTCTGTCAGGAGTAGGAAGAGGGGTGTACAGACCCTGTTTCTTAGTGGTCGGTTTGGCAATAGCACAGGTGATGCAGGACCTGATAGACTTGTTGACATCCTATCGAAGTTTCGACCAGTAGAAATATTTCTGCAGCACTGCCAATGTCTTTTTGACACCAAAGTGTCCTGCCACCTGACTCTAGTGATATTCACAAATAAAATTCTCACACTCTCTTGATGGAAAGAAAAGATGTCCCAGATGACACAACAACCCATATTGAAGATGGAAATTAGCGACCACTGAGTTCGCACCCAGCATTTGGTAGGTGGTGGAGAAGTTAGGGTCCGTCTTGTAGAGGTGGGTCCATCCATAGGTCTCGTGGCTATAAGAGTCTAGCATCGTGGTGAGTTTCGCGACTGGAGATCGGTTGAGGAAATCAACAACTCGGTTGGTACTTCCTATTTTATACTTGATGTTGAGGTGGAACTGTTGTAAGTATGTGGACCAGTTTTCATGGCGGTCATTCTGCAATTTCCTTGGGTTTGCATGAACTGTAGTGGCTTGTGATTAGTTTCAATGATTGTCTCCTTCCCAAAAATGTAATTTCTCCACTGGCAATAGGCTTGCACAATGGAGTACATTTATTTGTCGCAAGTGGGGTACTTATGGACATCATCTATTAGTGTTTCACTATGATATGCCACGAGGTGGTTGTGTTGAGTTAGAATGATGCCCATATTTGAAGCATCTGTCTTGATCTCAAAGGGATGTTGCAGGTCCGGTAATGAAAGTACTGGGGATGAGCACAAACAATTCTTCAATTCATTGAAGGCTTGTTTTTTGGATAGACCCCACACAAGTTTTTCCTTACCGCCACCTGTAGTTACTTGGTTGAGGGCCCGTGTGATATGAGAGAATCCCAACACAAACCTGCGATAGAAATTGGCGAGGCCCAAGAAGCTCTGAAGTTCAGTGAGTGTGGTTGGGGCTGGATAGTCACGGATGATCTAGATCTTGGTTGGATCCACATGCACACCATGTCAAATAATGATGTATCCTAAGTAATGGACCCTGTCCATGTCGAAGGATCATTTTTCCAAGTTTTCATATATTTTGTGTTTCCATAGGGTGTGCAAAACCTGTTGAATATGCTGCAAGTGTTCCACCCAAGTCTTGTTGTAGATGAGGATGTCATCTAGATACGCCACTACAAAAGTATTGGTGAAGGGTAGTAGGATATCATCCACCATCCTCATAAACATTGTTGGAGCATTTGTCAAACCAAAGGGCATGACCAACCATTAAAAAATACCTTCTTTTGAATTGAAGGAAGTCTTCCATACATCTGTCTGTTCTATTGGGACTTGGTGATAGCCAGACTTTAGATCAATATTACTGAAGTATTTTTCCCACATGCATTGATCAAGGAGGTCATTGATTCGGGGAATCGGGTACTGGTTTCGGACTATGATTTTATTCAGGGCCCAGTAATCAATGAAGAGTCACCATGTCCCATCTTTCTTCTGCACCAACATGATTGGGCTCCCACAAGGTGATGAGTTGGGATGTATTTTCCCCTTGTGGAGTAGTTCTTGGATTTTCATCTTGATAGCCTCATTTTCTAACAGAGAGCAACGGTAGACTATCCCATTGGGTAGCAGTGTGCCTGGGGTGATATCGATGGGATGATTGACCTGACAGTGCAGAGGTACCCCAATAGGAGAGGAGAAGATATATGAGTATTCTTCCACAACCTTATCCACTTGCTTATGTTGTGTGGAGAGATCGGTTGCGGAGGCCCTAGACGTGGCTACAATCTTTCGCTCACTCTGAGAGAGAATCATGAAGAAGACAAATTTCCTGGTCTGAGAGATGGCCTTTCTGCATTGTTTGTAAGAGATCAAGGAAATAGCACTAGAAGGGACTTCCTCAGGTATCCTGTATAATTTCCTGTTCAAAGTAATAATAACACTACGAGGTCTAGAATCATATACAACATGACGTTTCCATAAATAAGGTTGGCCCAAAAGAACATTACAAACTTTGAGAGGAGAAACATCACACAATACCTCATCTTTGAAGGGCTTGATGTCATATGAAAATCGACACTGTTGGCTGATGCAGAGATCGCTTCCTTGGCAAAGCCATCTAATGGCGTAGGGTTGTGAGTGTGGCATTATTGGTAGGGCCAACCTCTTGATGACCTATGCTGAGATGAGGTTCTTCTAGCTACCTATATCAATGATGAAGTGCAATAGGGTGCCTTTTACCCACATTTGTGAATGGAAGAGGCGCTCACCTTCTTCTATCTCATCTGGTTCACCGGGCTAGAACTTGGTGGTAGCAACAGAGGCACTGGGTTTCGTGTTAATGATCTGTCTTCCCCTTTATGGTTCTGAATCAGAGTCAGAACCTGCATTTGATTCAAAGTCTTTCACTTCGGCCACCAACGACTGCTTTGAGAGGCAGTTAACAGTGTTATAAAAAGGGCTCTTATGGAGGTCGCACCACTTCCCGATATCTTTCTTTGTATTTTCAATGTCCTTCTTTGCTTGCGTCCTAGACTGGTTTTTCTAATATTGTCCATATTTTCTTTTTACTTTGTTCCATGGGTTGGGGCCACCCCTTCCTGGCTTTTGCTGTGAACGGTTCCCAAGCCCAAATTGACACATATTTTGTTTGAGCTTCTGCTTAATTTTGATGGCATATTGGTAGGCCATGCCCAAGGATGAGATGTATGGAAATTCCATTTCGTTCTATATGTATATATGTAGAGCACCGCAATACTTGAGCACCATATGTTGCTCTGAATATTTGATACCCATCTTGGTGTGCAATGTATGGAAGATATTCATGAACTTTGGATCTGCTTGGTCTCTTTCTTGATGTAGTGTGGTCCATTTGGTATACAAGTCGTCATAACTTTCGACAGGGTAGTATTGTTCCTTAATAACATCCCTGAAGGATTCCCAGGTGTCCAAGACTGTAAATAATGAGGGTTCCTCTGTTTCCTTTTTCTCACAAAAAAATTCCCATCAATCTTTGACATGGGGAACAACTTTGGGGAGTGCAAAAGTAATGTTTTCTCTATTCGAAAAGTTATGGACAGAAAAATAACCTTCTAGTATATTCAACCACTTGTCTACAACATCTGCATCTATCTGACTTCAAATATAGTAATATCGAAGTTGATCTGTACCTTGAAGGGGTCGACGCCTCCACTCGAGGAAGATGCATCACCTGTTAGTAGTCATCGAAGGATTTGCATTAAACTATCCTTCATCTCGTTCCTCTATTGCATGAGGGCTTCCTCAAGCAACATTTTGAAAGGATATCCTGTCTCGTCATATTTATTTTCTCATGCCATGAGAGGTTTCTTGGGCATGCGAGAGCTTTTGTCCTAACGAGAAACAAGCTCAAGACCCAATTCTTTGTACCCTAACCTCGTTGGGGACATACATTAAGATGACAAGGAGAAGAATGCTCTGATACCATTGATTCAGATTTTATGAGCCGAACAAAATGAATAAAAATTATTAAAATATGATTAACATAGAATAATAGAGATACATTAAAATTGGTTTTCTATTCAATAACAAAATAAGCTGAGACTGTAAAATGCAGCGGAAAACAAGCTTGCTGGAATGATGGCGGCCTATCTCTGAGAAGACATATGATAAATGTGCTCATTCATAAGAAGATTATTACAATGAGGATCTAAAGGCATTTTTACAATAAAAATGAATGTCAAAAACCCTATACATCCAAAAACCTAACCCTAGGAGATGAAGCGCCAAAGGTTATGTGGGCCCCATTTGGGTAAGTCAGTACATCAACTTCCCGGGGTCGTAACTTTTGCATACGATATCCATTTTAGGCACACGATAGCCTGTTGGAAAGGTATTGTCGAGGAGATTCATTTTGGGGGCTCAATTATTCCTTTGGATATCATTGAGAACCTCTATCCCGAAAAAACTTCATTTAGGCCCTCAAAATGGCCCCAAAAGTTAAAACTACTAAAAATAGTAAATTGCTAAAATTGCTAGAAAACTATTTTGAGTGAGTTAGAAAAGGTGGGTGGCCGTCGATATCCACCTGGATAAAAGGTGCACACAAGGTGTTTGGGGTGTATTTTGGTGTGCAATATAATTCTAATGGATTCTCTTAAGATATTTCTTATTCTCAAGGTATGTTATAAGGTTGTGATGTTGTCGTAAGGTTGTGATGTTGCCATATGCTCTAGTATGAAGTTGTGATGTTGTCGTGATGTTACCATGAGATTGTTGGGGTTTATTTGTAAACCCATCTGGACCTAGGATATTTATGTGGACCCAGTTTGATGATAATGATGTATCAATGATAGTGACAGTGATAATGATAATATGATTATTTTATATACATATTTGAGGGTGGAAGGAAGGGGCAAGGAAAGGGGGTTGGAGACTCCTTCTAGTTGAAATTGGAGAATATAGAGAGTTGTATCTTCCTGCAGGTTGGTTCCTATAAATCAGAGGGTGGGTGACTCCTTCCAGTTGGAGATGGAGAATATTAGAAGCTGTAGCTTCCTATTAATGTAATATTGTTATTATATTAGAAAAGCATTCAATGGTTTTCTTCCATTTGGATTTCTACGTAAATCTATAGTGCACTGTGTATTTTTTCTTTTGCTCTTTATTGTATATTGGGATGCATTTATTTGATTGAAAAGTTAAAGTTTTAAAAGGTGCTAAATTATAATTGATATTGATTCACCCCCTCTCCCAGTATCATCATCCTACTCATGCATAATTACTAATTTTAAAAATAACTTAATTTGATTATTCATCCCAACATGTGTCAACAACATGCAAAGGTGTACATGAAATTACCAATTTTTAATTTAATTTAATGCATTTCCCTCACCCACCTTTTTTTTAGATTTTTACAATTTATCCTCCTAGATTTCCTCCCAAAATCTCTTCTTAGATGTATGAGAATGTTCAGTGTCTTGGTTATTTAATGCATTCTCCACTTAACTCTAGAGCCTACCTTATTTTTAACTTATGATTTCAAATTAAACTAGGGTTCTTCCCCCATAACTTTTCATTGCTTAAGAGTTCTCATGAAATTATATTTTGCTGTTTATTAAATAGCTAAAAATCAAACATGCACATCTTTGCACTCAAACTTATCTTCTAGTTGATTTTGTTTTATTTTACTTAAGAAAGGTTGTTATTAAAATATTATTTTAGTCTCTTGAATACATTTTTCTTACTTCTAAGTTCTTGTAATATTTAATGTTTTTCCTCCTTGATAATTTCTAAGAATAATTTTTCTTGTATCCTACCCTTAGTCTATTTTTCACTTATAATTTTACATATCAACTTAGAATTTCATAAGAATACTAAGGGTGCCATGCATGCCATGTATTTCAAGACATACTTTCATACTCCAAGAGTTTCATGCATCATGACCTTTAAGTACCTGATCTTGAGCAAAGAGAAAAGTACGTAGCTACATAAACATTATCAACTCATGTCATTGAAAATATTTAGGAATGAGGTTTTCACCCTATTGCATGCCCCACAGTTTGTCCTTGTGAGTGACCAAGTCTACGGTCTACCCTCATGGAAACATGCAACCACTAAGGAAAAGTGTCCCACACTTTTAAACTCCGGCCACAATAGGATTTCTAGTAGATGGAAACATGGATGATGTTACACCTCTCTTAATAATACCTA
>JASDQU010374469.1:6574-29139 GCA_032191745.1 Picea mariana | reverse complement strand
TTAAATGTTTATTAATTGGGTTGGTTTTCATTGATGTCAACCCTTGAAGAAAGCCTACTAGAAAATTATGGTAGCCCCAACAATATGGTTAAGGGAATTCAGTTTGATTGATGTATAATGGTATGAATATTAATATATTTGTAGGTAAAATTATTCTAGATCGATAGTACATGTCATTCCATTTCTAGTGATATGTGGAATGTCACATAACTCCTCACTATTAGAGAGTTATGGTCTTGTGAAGTTGGAGAATCCTCATGAGTTATCTAGAAGGTCAAAGAAGTCAAATTATTCTAGAAGCTCCTAGAAAAATTTGACTAGTCAAGTGGGTGAAAATAGGAGTTAATCATGGGTTAAGTTGTTGCAATAAGAAAATAATTAAAAATAATTTAGTTGCAACTGGAAGTGGAGAACTTACTATTTGTAGCAAAGTGGGTTAGAAGTGGACAAGTGGTTAGAAGTGGGTTATCCCTAAAAGAAGGAAATTGGGTTAAGTTTTTTAGAAGGTAACCCCTTGAAGAAGCTACATGGAATTATAAATAAGAGAGCAAGGATCTCCTATTAGAACCTATTGAGAACATTGAATATATATTATTGTTTAAGGTTTATTGTAGCTACTCATTGATGCATCTGAAGTTATGTAAGTTTGAGGTAGCACAAAGGGTTGATGGAGAGAGTTTTGGAATTGCAAAAAATATGGAAAAAACAATAGTTTTTGAGGTGTACGTGGTCTATAGTGGAACAAAACCTGTACATATGCGGGATGAAGGATAACAGAGCACGTACATACGCATGTTGAAGAAGTAAAAATCATGTACAGTTGGGAAAAGCCATGAAACCTTGAGAAGATGAAGATGCTAGGTATCTAGAGTTTGAAAGCAAGCTTCCAAGAAGGTCTACAGTGATCAGGTACAACAAATCTATCTACAGGTTCAAAATGTATGTAATATTTCTATGTGTAGTTGGATATTATTTTCTACATGAGATATGGTCATGGGGGTTTAAGGATTTTCCCTAGAGAGTTTATTGGTTTCATGGCACTTATTGTATAAGTCGGATCTACAGAAATACAATGATAGTATAATTAATATATTTTCATTGGCACATATTGTTGGTGTTGAGGCATATCTTGTATTTCTTGGGATATGGTTAAGGGTTTTGTGGTACATGGTTGAGAGATTGTATTTATGAAGTGGTTGTGAAGTGGTTGTTGTATTGAGAGGTTGTATATCAGTAAGGGTTTGATGTATATTCCATGTGAGGTTTATTATACTTGTTCATGATTATACATACTTGTATGGCACATGACTAGAGAGACATAGATGAACTTGGCTAAGAGATATGTATGAGTATGTATGCATAGTGCACAATTAAAGTCTGGACACAATGACAAGTTGTAGGTTTATGTGACAGAGGTAGAAAAGGGTCAGAGTTTCTCAAGAAAGAGAAAAACTATAGTTTTCATAAGGTGTATGCAGGCTACAGTATAGACAGGAAATGTACATATGTATGTTGTAGTACATATAGGTCATGTACATATGTGACATGTAGCACAGAAAGGTCGCATACCTGTGGGTTTTTCTTGGTACATGAAGGTTACAGGTACAAGTTGATCATAAGTATTTGGTACATGTTGTTTATAGGTTGTTGGCACAGATTGGAACATGTTTATAGTGGTATATCTCACAATGATAGTGTGGTAGTGGTTTCATCATTTCACTTATATTTCAGGGTGATGGGACAGGGAAATGATATGTGGTTGTATCCACCTTCCAGTTGTAGCTAGAGAACATAGGGGTTGTATCCTCCTTCTGGTTTTATCTAGAGAATTGGTGAGTTTGAGATTTCATTAGGTTTTAGCTTGAAAATATAGGGGGTCAGAGCCTCCTTCCAATTGTGGCTAGAGAAAAAAGTAATTTGGTGCTTCCATTGAATGTAATTCTTAAAGACATAAGAAAAAATATTATGTGGTTTTCTCTCACATTGGGTTTCCATGTAAAAATATTGGTGTACTATGCATGTGTGTGATTGTTCATTGTTTATAGTTTATTTACTCTTCACTTATTAGATGATAATGTTATATTGATCAGAAAAATAAATAACACTTACCTATTGTGGTAAAAAGGATTAGAATAAATATCTATTACTGATTCACCCCCCTCTCAGTAATCTAACAATTGGTATCAGAGCATGTTCCTTCACAAATCAGTTTAACCACTGAAAGGTAGATCATGGGGAGAGATAGTATGTATAAAAATGAAATACCACAATTTGATGGACATAACTATGAATTATGGAGCAGAAGGATGAAAACATATGTACATGCACATGGATTTGAGGTTTGACAATCAGTTGTAGATGGATATAAAGAACCAATAGTTCTTCCAACAAATGAAAATGGAAGGAAACTTGGTATAAATAATTCAAAAGCCACAAATGCACTTATTGATGGTCTTTGTGATTCGATATATGTCAAAGTTATGTATTGTATCTCCGCTAAAGAGATTTGGGAAAAACTTAAGAATATTTATGAAGGAGATGCAAAATTCAAGGCATCAAAGCTTCAAACTTACATGGGTCAATTTGAACAGCTAAAGATGAAGGAGGATGAGAATATTGCAGCTTACTTCTTACGAGTTGATTAAACAGTGAATGCAATCATAGGATTGGGTGAAGAAGTTGTGTTAAGTCCTAAATAGAGGCACGTTACCCCTTAATTGGGGCATATTACATGAGTAATGTTATTTTATTTATGCCGGCTTGGGTCCATTAGTTGTAATTGTACCTCCTAGTCTCCTATATATACCAAGGAGACCTTTTCATTTGGAATCATCTTGTATTTGGAAATTTATGTGGTGTATAAGGAGGTTTCCCCCTTGAAGAGGCTTATTATCTGAAATTCTCTTTTTTTCAAGGCATTGAGTACTTATCTTGAGGGGTTTTATGCTATTTTGATATTTGGTTCTTAACATTTGGTATCAGAGATCAAGGTCTTGGGGTTTCATTGCTACATCTGAGACACCTTGGAATTTTAGCTATAATTTTTTTTTCTATGGTGTTTCAGAAGGAACCCCTTGGAGGATATTTATTAGATAGATCAAGGTACGTGGGGTTAAAATGTCATCTCCTGGGGAATTATAATTTCATAGATATAGCATGTGTAAGATAGGGTTTTGGAATCATCTTGAATTTAATCATCGCGTATGTTTCTCTATAAAAAAAATTCTGTGACATTTCAAACCATGAAACATGGAGGATATTCATATAAATTATCAAGGTAGTTGTGATAAAAAAATTCAACTTTTGGGTCATCCAACTTTTGTAGATACACCCTGTGTAAGATAGGGTATTTGACTAGTCATATTAACTAGTCTCAAACACGTGTTCTAGGTAAAATAGTGATATATTCTTCCATAAGTATCCAAATTAAGTGAGACTAGTTTCATTGGAAATTGGATAGTCGAGAGTATTTATGGTGCAAGTTTCAAAATCAAATATCATATATTGTGCTCTTGGAATGCTTTACAAGTACGCTCTCCTGGAAGGGACAAAAATCAGCAAGGTGTGGGGAAGTTACCATAACATCCACTTGGCACATCCAATTTTGATCACACCTATGGAATTGCAAATAAGACATATCAAAGAACTAAAAAATGGAATTTTCAGAATCAGAAGTGCCGAAATTTTGGAGATACATCATGTAACATACCCATCCTCCCACAGGTTGGGCACACTAACTTTGGGTCCCCTTCTGTAACTAATTTGACTTCTAAAACATTCTTGATTAATAAATATGCATGAATTGTTTACATGCATAGATCAATATTCTACTATAACATAAAGGAAATGAACCATATGTCATGCACAACAATAACCAACAAGCATGCATATTCTAAATATTGAATTCAAAGATAAATAAATACATAGCAAAATAAATCATACACACGTAAATAACCATTACAGAGAGAGCTTATCTTTTCTAAAACAATACACCAACTAGCTACAAACCAAGAACGTTCCACCCAACCGTAGACACATGTTTTTCCAAGTCTCAGCAACAATGTCACCCCCAAGCTAGGGCTATGAATCCACAAGGACGGTTCTAGAGTGTCAATCGAATTCCCAAACTAGTCATTATTCAAGCTCTCATGGGATTTTTAGTACTCATAGCAATCCAAGGTACACCAACTCTCTTCTACCCAGCTTGCACAACCCAAGAGAGTGGACCCCCTTCTCTCCCACATAGTCCCTCAAGATATCCATTTCCTTACAAGGCTCCAATACAGGTGGTATAGAATCTCCATGCTGGGACTCTCAGGAATCATAGTTGTGACCCAAACTAAGAACAAACCAAAGCATCTTAGACATGCAGGTCTTGATTTATGGCTAGAATACACCAGTAGTCTCTATAGAAAAAAATACCATGGTTTCTCTTCAATAGTTCCTTTTCCTTTCACAAGCCAAGGCACGAATGAGGAAAGATGAGTGGGTGAAAGAATGAAAGGTTTGAATAGAGAGAAATTGAGTGAGTGAAGTGAAGAGTGACAAAGAAGCAACTGGAAAAATAACCCCCACCCCAAACCAAAGATGGGTTTATGTAATTCTTGGAATCAAGGAACCACTTGGCCTTCCTCCCAAGAAGCTCACGTAACTGCTATTCTCCATTAAATAAAATGGGTATATAAAATATAAAATAGATACTTATCCTCTTAATCCCCCTCTCTTTTGGAATCATAGCCCCCTATAACTCTTTTCCTTGTCTGTCTAGCAGCCAACGATGTGTTTTATATTAATAATGATCAAACATTACATTTCCTAGGCACACTGGCCTTGTAATAATTGTTTAGGCACTCAGGCCTTTCATAAATTAACAAAATACAATATTTAATACAAGGCTTAAAACCCGGGGTGTTACATAGCCTCCCACTTATTTTGGAACTGTCCTTAGTGCATATACAAAACAAAGATCAAAAAATAAAAATTTATTCAAAAATTTGTGGGTACTCCGCCTTCATGGAATATTCATGCTCCCAGGTAGCATCTTCAATAATGTAGTAGGTCCACTATACTTTTACTAGTTCTATAACTCGATTCCAGAGTATTTTGAATTTTCTGTCTAATAGTCACATTGGTTGGACCTGGAATTCTCCCTATGTCTCTACCTGAATCAGATGTCAATCAATAACATGGTTAGGATCATGTACATATTTTTTTAGCAAAGAGATATGAAATACATTATGCACATTCATGGAAGAAGGAAATGCAAGCATGTATGAAACTGGCCCTATTATGTCCAATATCTCAAATGAACCACATAATTTGGCTACTAGCTTTGTACAACTTCCCAACTTTAAAGAGATCTTCTTGGGATTCACTTTTAAAATCATATGCTCCCCTACTTTAAATTCTCTAGTTGTCTTGTTCTTATCTGAATAATTTTTTTGTCTATCTTGAGCTTCCTTTAAATTCCACTTAATTCTAACCATCTAGTCTTCCATATCCTTGAGCAATTATGGCCCAAGTACCACTCTATCCGTTGGGTTGTCCCAACTCACTGGAGTATTGCATACCCTACCATACAAAGCTTCAAATGGGATCATTTTCAATGAAGCTTGATACCCATTATTATAGGAAAACTCAACCAAGTGCAATTAATCTTCCCACTTATATGGCTTATCCATCACATACATTCTCAACATGTCTTCAATTACTCGGTTGACTCTCTCTGTCTTCCCATCTGACTGTGGATGGTATGTTGTGCTAAAGTTCATATTTGTAAAATCATTTAAATAATCCCCTCCGGAAATTCGAAGTAAAATTTGTATCTATGTCTGAGACAATTGCCTTAGGTATCCCATGCAACCTAGCAATCCCTTTCATGTAAATTTATGCAATATTCGTTGTTGCATGAGTTTTTTTTACAAGATTAAAATGAGCAGCCTTTGTCAATTTATCAACCACTACCATGATTGAATCATGTTGTCCTGTTGTCCTGGGCAATTTAGTTATAAATTCAATGGTTACCACTTCACATTTCTTCTCTAGAATTGGTAAAGGTTGTAGCAAACCTGTTGGGTGCCTATGCTAAGCCTTCACTCTCTAACATTCCATACATCCGGTGATGTAATCAGCAACACCCTTTTTCATTCATGACCAAAAGAATTGGATTCTTACAGATGAAGTTATTTTCTGGTAACCAGAATGGCCGACATATGGAACATTATGCATTTCTTTTAATACCAAATTCCTAAGTTCTCTAGAACTATGAACATAAATTCTATTTTTATGCATAAGTAATCCATATTCCTTCATCTCATACTCTTTCATTTTATGTTGTACATCTTCTTGTAGTAAGCTTTCCTTTACCTATAGGTAATTCTAATATGTGACAACAACATCTAAAACTTTTCTCTTTAAATCTGATTGATGCATACTGATAGTTGTAGAATGCATGAGATGCACTCTTGTACTAAGTGAATCAAAAAATTTATTTTATTTTCCTTTGATATGCTTGATATCAAAATCATATTCACTTAAAAATTACAACCATATTGTCTTCCTAAGATTCAAAGTTGGCTGTTCAAAAAGATACTTCAGACCACTATGGTCTATTCTTAATTCAAATCTCTTTCCCATGAGGTAATTCCTCCACATATTCAATGTGTGAACAATGACAGCAAGTTCCAAATCATATGTGGCATAGTTCCTCTCATTTTATTTAAGCTTTCTGGACTCATAACCAATGACATGTCCATTTTGACTGAGGACTCCACCAAGCCCTTCCTTACATGCACTTGTACATACCACAAAACTTTCATTTGGGTCAACAATATTTAAAATAGGTGCACTAGTAAGTAATTCTTTCAATAGATTAAAGTTCTCTTCACACTCAGATGTCCATTCAAATTGAATTCCGTTCTTTTTCAAAGAAGTGATGGGATGAGAAATCTTAGAGAACCTTGCTATAAATCTTTTGTAGTAACCAACTAACCCCATAAAATATTTGACTTCTGAAAAATTCATGGGTGTTGGCCATCCCCTAATGGATTCAATCTTCTCTGGATCTACTACTATACCTTGTTCTAAAATAATGTTCCCCAAGTAATGGATCTTCTCTTGGGAGAAAGAGCACTTACTCAACTTGGCATACAACGAATGTTCCCTCAACACTTTCAATACCAATCTTAAGTGATGTTCATGATCCTCTTCTGACTTAGAATAGACAAGTATGTTGTCCAGGAATACTATGACAAAATTATCCAAATAATCTCTGAATATGTCGTTCATTAAGCACATAAAGATAGTTGGTGCATTGGACAATCCACATGGCACCACTACAAATTAATAATGCCCATACCTGGTTCTAAAGGTTGTCTTATTGATGTCTTCTTCCTTGATTCTTACCTAATGGTACCTTGATCTCAAGTCTATATTTGAAAATATCTTTGCTCCTCTTAGTTGATCAAAGAGGTCATCAATTCTGGGTAGAGGGTACTTGTTCTTTACAGTGGATTTGTTAAGCTGTCAAAAGTCAATACACGGCCTCAAAGTTCCATCCTTCTTTTTGAAAAAAAGTATTGGTGCTCCCCAAGGTGAAACACTTGGACGTATGTACCCTTTCTTCAAAAATTATTCCAACTTCATTTGTTATTCTTTTAATTCTAGTGTTCTCATTCTGTAAGGTGTTTTTGACACTCGGGAAACTCCCGACACTAAATGAATAAAGAAATATATCTCCCTTTTTGGTGGAAACCCTAATATTTTTTGGAATACATCTTCAAATTCTTGTATTACCAAGAATTATTCAAGGCTTGGCCCCTTTGTCCTTTTTGGCCCCTCCACATGGGCTACATACAATTGACATCCTTTTCTGAAACATCTCTTTAAATGTAAGGTTGAAATCTCTCTTATAGAGATGGGTCTTGGAACTCCTTTCACGATGCTTTGTTTTCCATCTCCATCAAGACATGTAAATGTCTTGCTATGACAATCTAGGATAGCATAATGCTTTTCCAACCAATCCATGCCAATTAGAATATCATAACACCCCAATGGTATAATGTTTAGATCCAAATTAGTATTCACAGCATTAAGACTTATGGAACAACCTTTGACCATATCATGGATTCTCCTTTTGGCTCCAGTGGTTAATTGAACCAGACTTGATTTTCCAAGGTCACTTTTCTCCAAATGTAATCTATCCACTATTTTAGTATCAATGTAACAATAAATTGCTCCTGAATCAATTAAAATAACAAGAAGTTGATTTATGATCTTACCTTCCACCTCTATCATATTGGATTGGTACTCTTCTTGTCAATCATCTAAGGCTACATAAATCCTTCCCATGTTTTCTACTATTGTAGCCTCTTGGATGTTTTGCATGGTCTTCACTCTATCCTTTCTCTATGGGAAATCCTTGTACAAGTGATCTTCTTTGCATCCCCAACATTGGATTGGTGGTATTCCCCTTTTTCCCAAGGATTCTTCTCTCTTGTATTCACCCTTAGCATACTGGTCTTGATGATTTTTATTAATATCATTTCTATTGAAAGGAGGTTTCAATCCCTTCTTCCTCTGATCAGACTTCTCCTTGTTCTTATCCTTTCAATATTTTTGCAAAGACTCTCTACCATGGCATTTCTCATATAGGTATTTATCCTTCTTGATGGTCTCAGTCAAAGACCTCGGTTCATAATACTGAATATTCTCTTTATAAAAGGATGGAAATCCACTCAAGAACCTTTGTATTTTCACCTTCTCATCTTTTATAAACCCCACACACTTTAACAACCCCAAGAACTTCTTCTTATACTCTGCCATGGTTGCGCTTCCTAGCCTAAGTTCAAAGAACTCCTACATTTTCTTGTCATAGAAATGCTTTGAGAGGTACTCCGTATGAAAATACTTCTTGAACTGCTTCCAAGTGATCCTATTCTCATTAATGTGCTCAACTTGCTTCAGTTGGTCCCACCACATTGCAACTTTCCCATGCAAATGGTATGTGGAAATTTTGTCTTCTAGGTTTGATGAATAGTTATGCAATTGAAAATATCTCCTAGGTCCAAGAAACCATGCATCAACATCATCTTCCCTTTCCCTTTCACCATCAAAAGGATGGTGTCTTAAGATTCCTCATCTCTGCTTGCAAACTTTCCACTTCATGCCTTCTTCTTTGGTACCTAACAAGAGACACCTCTGAACTACTTATGGAGTCTTCATATGCATAAGAATTTCTTCCTTACTAAGGAAGTGAGTGGTTTCTATGAGTTCTGCTACCACTTCTTGAATAACCAACTTTCTTATGGTCATCTCTTCTTTCATGATACCTTCCTTCTTCCTCATGTTTTGATTTTGATCCCCTCTTTGTTTGCCTCTGCAAATGATTTAATCTCTACATCACTTGATCATTTATTTGATTTTACTCTCTCATCGGCCTCACATTGTCTGCTTTGCAACTCTGTACTTCTATTTTCAGTCTTCTCATAGTCTCTATCAGGGTTTCTTTATCCCCTCTACCCTTGTGCCTGTTGGACTCTGACTCTACATTACCAACTCTACTATTATGACCTTTGGCCTCTTTATTGTAGAAATTTTAATACAAATTATGTATTGCCTGGATTTTCCTGATCTAACAATTATATGCCACTGTTAAATACAGAATCGCTTCTACAAATATTCTTGCGGAATTTAAAACACGGTCGGCGATTGCAATATCAACAAGAAAGATCAATCACACATAACACAAATGTGTTACCAGGAAAGCATAAAGCTAAAAAACCCAAGATCTTATTATGTATATATCATGAAACAATCTCATACAAAACTCTAATCCAAGAGCTCTCATTACAATATAAAATTATCTCACACTATCATACAAAAATTGACAAATTCATGTGCCAATTTACTTCTTCCAGACAACCTGCCTCCTTTGCGTAATCCTTGCTAATAGAAATCCACGCAATGAATGAATCCCTCTTGCCTAGACTATGCAATCCTCATGGGCACATCCACTGTGTGTGTGGTTGCATGAGTGCACTCACTAATGTCATAATTGATAGTCAAACTATCCCTTTCACCTGTTATCTCAACTGGGTCTCTACTAGATATGACATGCATGTAGTTAACAGTGTTAAATCTTTAGTTGCATGTGAGATCATTGATTGTGAATTAATTAATAATTAATTCACTGATCTCTCACTACTGTACGTTCAGTTACAACTAGTAAAACTAAGATTAACTCACTTAATTGAGTTAAGCTACTTCACAAATCACATAACTACACATCCAACTCTGTTACAACTTCGAATCACTCAGTTACAACTAATTAGACTTGCATGTCCCACCAGTCAACCTTTGAACTCGAATTTCCTATAGCTAACTGATTTTCCACTTCAGTTAAATATTTCCAAGTGCTCATTGAGAATAGAATAACATTGATTGTCCAACTATTATTAAGGGATAATAATAGTCGACATACATCTATAAATAGAATTCTCTCACCATCTATAAATAGAAATCATCTATAAATAGAATTTGCTCATCATCTAAAAATAGACTTCCACCTAAAAATAGCCCGAGGCTCTATCCTAGTGTAGGTGCATAATTTTCACTAGGATCTTCTTGTTGAATCTCAATAGTCCCTCTCAACAAGAAAAGGATTATCCTTCACCCCGATCTTGTCTCTATGGTATTCGAATTTGCTCATGGTGAGCGCCTTTGTCAGAATGTTTGCATCCTATTCTTTTGTAGGAATGTACTGAAGCAACATGATCTTCCACTACACACAATCTCTGATATGATGATACCGGATATCTATATGCTTAGATCTATCATGAAACACAAGATTAATTGAGATTTTAATGACACTCTAATTATCACAATGAATCACTGTTGGATCTAAATGAGAACCAAACAAACCAACCAAGATATTTCTCATCTAGATAGCCTCACATGGAGCTTGACTTGCTTCCATGTATTCTGATTCTTCTAAGCTAAGTGCCATGGATCTCTACTTTCTACTATACCAAGAAACAATTGTAGATACGATACTAAAGATCCCCCGTGATGTTCTCTTTCTGTCCATTGGGCTGCCCACCCAATCTGCATCCATGAAGCCATGCAAATTCACCTCATCTGTCTATTTGTACCATAATCCATACTCAGATGTGCCCCTTAGGTATCTCAGGACATGCTTACCCGCCTTCCAAATGAGCTTGGTAGGCTTAACCATTGCTTGACTCAACTAGTTAACCGCATAGCAAATGTTTGGTCTTGTGTTCACTAGATACATTAGCGAACCCACTAACTGTCAATAGACAATAGCATCCACTACCTCTCCAGAAGTAGTATCCTCTTTCCTCCAGTTTCCTGGAAGAGGAGTATCCATGGGTTTGCAACCCTCCATGTGAAGCTTACCCAGTATTTCCCTTGCATACTTGCCTTGAGACACAAAATGTTCACCATCTCGCTGCCATTTTTCCAATCCAAGGAAATAATGAAGAAGTCCCATATCCTTCATCTCGAACTCCTTTGAAAGGTCCTCCTTGCATGAGTGTATCAGCTGCTTATCACTAGTCAGTATTAAATCATCAACATAAAGAACAATGATTAAAATCTTACCCTTCACCACAATTTGGTATAGGTTTGCATCCGCTTCACTTTTGGTGAAGCCCAGTCCAGTGAAATACTATCTATCCGAGTGTACCAAGCACGGGGTTCTTGCGTTATCCCACACAACACTCTTTTGAGTTGGAAAACATGCGACTCACTGTTGAAGATCTCAAATCCTTCAGGATTCTCTATGTACACTTATTCCTCAATTATCCCATTGAGAAACACCATTTTTACATCCATTTGATGAATGCACTAGCCCATCTACGTTGAGAGTGCAAAGATGGATCTTATGGAAGAGTACCTTGTGACAGGTGCAAAGGTCTCATCATAATATATCCCCTCAATTTGTAAGAAGACATGGGCCACAAATTTTTCCTTGTATTTCTCCACACTCCCATCAGTAGCTTGCTTTACCTTGTAGATCCATATCGAACCTACCATTGATTTGTTGACCGGTCTTGGGACAATTTCCCATGCATTGTTTTTGACAATGGAGTCATACTCCTCCACCATTGCATCAACACATGTGGGATCATGCACTTCTTCCTGAAAGGAAGATGGTTCAGTCATAATAAATTTTCTCATGAGATCCATGTATCTAGTAAATAGATTAGGAGACTGTCTTTGTCTGTGTTGTGAACTAGGAGCTCCTACATTCTGTGCAACATCTAGTCTCAATATATCAACTTCCATGGTGCACTTTCTGCCATTTCTAATGGATGGATCTGCATGAGTGGCTTCCTCCATTCCATGAACCTCCTCATGTGGATGATCCACATCTTGAGAATCATATTTGGGAACCAACAGTTCCTCCTCTGCATGCAAGTCTAGCTCCCTCTCAAGTGAAAACCGCATGGCTTTCCCTTCATCGAATTTTATATCCCGTCGCATAACAATCATCTTACTGTTAGGAAAATACACACAATAATTATGGGGTGTTTCTGTGTACCCCACAAATATCCCAAATTCAGTAGTCGGCTCAAGCTTCTTCCTGGCATTCTTGGTCATATGCACATAAACAAATGAGCCAAAAATATTAAAATGAGAAACATTGGATTTCTTACCAGTGAAATCTTCTTCAGGTGTACTCATGCCAATTACTCTATGAGGAAAACGGTTTTGCACATAAACCATAGTGTTTCATGCTTTTTCCCACAAATGAATTGGTAGGCCCTGATCATGCAACATCACTCGTGCTGCACCCACAATCATTCTGTTCTTCCTCTCCGCGACCCCATTTTGATGTGGGTTATGAGGCGCTATGAGTTCTCTTCGAATTATTTCTTTGCTGCAGAAGTATTTGAATTCATTAGATATGTATTCTCCACCATTATCGCTCCTCAGAGCCTTCACTTGCTTCCCCAACTCTTTCTCCACCAATGCTTTAAACTCATAGAACTTTGAGAATGTTTGATCCTTCTTCTGCATGAAGAAGATCCAGCATTTACGAGAAAAGTCATCAACAAAAATAACATAATACTTATGTTTTGTTGTTTAAGCAATCAAGAATGGTCCACAAACGTCTGTGTGAATTCTCTCTAGGATCACCGAAGCACAGTTCTCCTTTTCATGAAAGGTGGACTTTACATACTTCCCCATGGTGAAACCCTTGCATTGATCTAACTGAACAAGTGTTCCCATTAGAATTCAAGTAGATATTTTCTGCATGATTTTCAAGGCTCCATGATGAAGATGGCCCAATCGCCTATGCCATAATTCTCCCTCATTCGGGATCACCACTTTTTCTGCCTTGCCCATCATGGTAGTGCAACCATATACCTCCAGCTTGTAGAGATTATTAACTCGAATCCTTATCTTCTTGATTTGATCCGTTGTTTTATGTCACAGGAAGGCTTTTCCATCGCTGAAAACGTCATAGCCTCTGTCCTCCAACATTGCGACTAAGACCAAGTTTTTCTTCAAACCTGGAACATGCATAACATATTTCAATTGAAATGGTTTATCTGAATCCATCTGAAAGGTAATGGTACCAATGTCAGTCACATTGTATCTTCCATTGTCTCCCATCTATATATGCATTTTGAGATCTCTCTCCTCCAAGTCACTGAAAAGCTCCTTATCTCCCATCATGTGGAAGGAAGTGCCACTATCCAAATACCACACCAATACCAATGTTCTTGACGCCATGCATGCGATCAATGATAAGTCAAGTTCAAATTGTGAGGCAAGGGCCTCACCAACTGCAGCTCCAACAACCTTCTTGTTCTTCTTCTTTTGTGGACTGTTAGTAGCAAGATGCCCATGTTCGTGACAGTGAAAACACTTCACTTTGGACAAATCCAGCTTCTTTCCTTTAGACTCAGATTTTGAATGGAATTTCTTCCCCTACCCTTTCCTTGCCTTGTAAGCCAAAGAAAAATCCTCTTCATCATCATGCTTTGATGAAGATCCATCTCTGGTGTTCTTCCTGAACTCCTCCTGCACTAGATCTGACCATAGTTGTTCCCAATCTGGAAATTTTTCCCTTCCATTGATAGAGTCTTGATAACTGTGCCAACTCTTGGTAAGTACTAGGAGATCCAAGCTCACCAAATCATCATCACCGACTGTTATTCCCACACTCCCTAGCTCATCCCAACATTGGAAACACTTTGTGAGAAACTTTGGAATGGAGTCGCTCTTCTCCATCTTGATCTTCCTGATTTTTTCTTTGAGCTCAAATTTCCTATGGTCGTTGCTGTTTTGGAATAGGTCTGTCAAATTATTCCACATTGCATATGGTGTGACTTTCCCATGGAGGCTTGAGAAAATGTCGTCTCATACTCCCTTCAATAGGATCCTCCTCACCTTTGCCACTTTCTTTTTCCATGCATCAAGATTTGTAGCATCTGGCTTAGGAACAACTTTTTCAATTNAGGTCTGTCAAATTATTCCACATTGCATATGGTGTGACTTTCCCATGGAGGCTTGAGAAAATGTCGTCTCATACTCCCTTCAATAGGATCCTCCTCACCTTTGCCACTTTCTTTTTCCATGCATCAAGATTTGTAGCATCTGGCTTAGGAACAACTTTTTCAATGAATTCCTTCAAGCCATTGTCTTCGAGTACTGACTCCATCATGTCCTTCCAAGAAATGTAGTTCGAGCTTCCCTCAAGTGCATAATATAACCTCAAGCCATTGAAATCCATTTCGATCTTGAATCAACTGTAGCACCAAGAAAGTCTTTTTGCAAATTTGAATTTTATCTAATCACAAACTCAGCTTCTGCAATCTTCTGCACTCTGATACCATGTAGATATTTTAATACAAATTATGTATTGCCTGGATTCTCCTGATCTAAAAATTATATGCCATTTTTAAATACATAATCGATTCTACAAATATTCCTATGGAATTTAAAACACGATCGCCAATTGCAATATCAAGAAAAAAGATCAATCACACATAACACAGATGTTTTACCAGAAAAGCATAAAGCTAAAAACCCCACTATCATATATTATGTATATATCATGGATCATGAAACAATATCATACAAAACTCTAATCCAAGAGCTCTCATTACAATATACAATCATCTCACACTGTCATACAAAAATTGACAAATTTATGTGCCAATTTACTGCTTCCAGACAACCTGCCTCTTCTGCACAATCCCTGCAATGAATGAATCTCTCTTGTATAGGCTGTGCAATCCTCATGGGAACATCCACTGTGTGTGTGATTGCATGAGTGCACTCACTAATGTCACAATTTATAGTCAAATTGTCCCTTTCACCTATTATCTCAACTAGGTCTCCACTAGATCTGACATGCATGTAGTTAACAATGGTAAATCTTTAGTTGCATGTGATATCACTAATTGTGAATTAATTAATAATTAATTCATTGATCTCTCACTAGTGTAAGTTAATTTACAACTATTACAACTGAGCTTAACTCACTTAACTGAGTTAAACTACTTCACAACTCACATAACTACACATCCAACTCTGTTACAACTTCGAATCACTCAGTTACAACTAATTCAACTTGCATGTCCCACCAGTCAACCTTTGAACTCAAATTTCCTATAGCTAACTGATTTTCCACTTCAATTAACTATTTCCAAGTTCTCATTGAGAATATACTAATATTTAGTGTCCAACTATTATTAAGGGATAATAATAGTCGACATACATCTATAAATAGAATTCGCTCACCATCTATAAATTGACATCATCTATAAATAGAATTTACTCATCATCTAAAAATAGACTTCCACCTAAAAATAGACTAAGGTTCCATCCTAGTGTAGGTGAATAATTTTCACTAATATCTTGTTGTTTAATATCAACATTTATCATGGTTGGAATCTCCCTCTCCTTCTTCCATTTCTCGAATCTACATTCTTATACTGATATGATACATTTACATCCCCTAATTCTGCAAAATGTGCAAGTGACAATTTTGTTAGAATTAAGCATATGATAAACAAAAATTTCCAAACAATGCTACAGGTCCTTTTTCTTCTCAATTCATGAAGAATATATGATCATTCTCTATATTATAACACTTCCATGTTATCCTTTAGCTAGTACAAAATTCAAATTCTGCATAGGCGCTTCCCTCAACCCACGCCCCCAAGTGACCACAACTTAATCATTCCTTAACGCCTCGCTCCATGCTCTTCCACAAGGGATCTTGCGCGAACAACATAACCGAGGGTTGGGTTACCTACCAGGCCCTTTTTACCTTATCATAAGACCAGCGTTCAACCAAGTCCTGCGAACTTTGGTCTCCATTTTTTCTCCATTGTCAACTTCCAATTTTCCCTAGAGCTACACTTCGTCGAAATATTCAATAACTCCACCAGCAAAAATCGGATGGTCGACACTTGATATCCCATTGAATGGATGGACCCACCCCTAGATGGAGGCTTCAACGAAAATCAATGGTTGTTACTTAATCAAATTTTCAGAAGGATGGCTCTCAACCAATTTAGAAATTCAGCGCTCCGAGGCGACGAGATATTTTCATTCCCTGGTCTTCCACTTCCCCGGAGTGACAATCCTCTAAAGTGCTTACCCTGTTCATCCATGGAATAATCCAACGGTAGATAAAGGTCCCAAAGGGATCTCAAATCGATGGCTTTTTTGCCTTCACGACTTCAAGCTTCGACACTTTTCACTGGTAGAAATATGGGAACCCCCGGAGTCACATACTTCTAGAGATGAGACGACATGCTGATGTCACTCAGGTTGATGTGGACCCGTGGGACGCGTGCCATGTGTCACTAAAAAATGAACATATCAGGGTCCAAAAGGTACCAATTATGGGTGACATATGCCCCCACATGGCACCCCTTCCATGTGGCATAAGCCACATCATCAACCACACAAAAAATCCACCATCATTTCTCCAAATCTGACGATTCGCGTGACATCACGGATTTACACTTTTGTGCATTCGACACTTTGGGGATCTGAAACTTCAAGATTTTTCTCTGCAACATACTTAGTAATCATTAGAGTGGAGAATTTTTGAATTCCAAACCTCTCTACCCTTCCACCTCTGCTATATCTGACGACCCGAAACATTCCCAAAGTCCTTCCCTCGATGTAACAGTCGATGAAAATTCTGGGACTTCGATGCTTTAGGGCTCTAGGTTGTAGCAGTTCAAAAAGGTTTAAAAATCCCGAAGTGGTCAACGTCGGGTGACCATGATCAACGAAAAATATCTCTCCATGCCTCCCATAAGATTGGATGGCTGACGAGACTTCGCAACTTCAGCCTTGGACAGTTCAATCTTTTCTTGCCTACCAAGATCGTTGAAGTGACGAAGATTTGAAATCTTACCTTTCACACTTGGCCTTGATCGATGGTTGATGATCAAAAATCTATATATGATGGTTGGGACTTAATATTTCCCAAAATATGGTTTCACCTTTATCATACGATCCTCGTTCGCCTTCCCTCTGATCCAACGATCCATATCTCCCTTGATCCCACAGTGGTAATCGCTCCCAAATTCAAAAGGGATGGTCATGATCCCATGATCCCTTATAAAGGAACTCTGAAGTTCTGGCTTATGCATGGACTCTCACTACAACAAATCCTTGTGATTAGCTCCCTTTTTTTCTTCCACTGGCTGTTTTAATGTATTTTTATCCATTTTTTTTTTTAAGTCGGTGCTATTTATCAGGAGGGTGCTATTTATGGAGCTATTTGCACCGAGCAACAAAACTGGGTGCTAAAATAGGTGCATTTAGCGCCTAATTTAGCTCCTTATTTAGCTCCCACTTTAGCTCCCACTTTAGCTTCCAGTTTTGCTCCCAGTTTAGCTTCCAGTTTAGCTTCTAGTTTAGCTCCCAGTTTAGCTTCCAGATTAGCTTCCTTTTTAGCTTCTATTTTGGCTTCCAATTTAACTCCCAATGTGCCTAAATAGTAATTTTGTTGATATTTTTGGGGTTAAGTGGATAGGGGCTTTGGGGATTAGGTTATTTAGTGATTTTAGGTCTAGGAATTAAGGGTTCAAGGATTAGGGGTTACTGTTTAATGGATTAAGGGTTAAGGGATTAGGGGTTACCGTTTAAGGGATTAAAGGTTAAGGGATCAAGGGTTATAGTTGAAGGGATTAAGGGTCAATGGCTAATGGATTTATGGCTTAGGGGTTAGGTAGTTTAATGATTAATTGATTAGGGATTATATATGGTCAAGGGATTAATGACATCGATCGACCCTACACATAATCATTGAGATCGTCCATGTCTCATTTTCATCATCCGTCATGTCCATATGTAGGATATTTGTGGAACTGATCTCTTGAAATGCCATGGAACTTCCAATACACCCATCACAAATATTTTCTTCTACCTATCCCTCACAATGAGTAGTGAATGGGGACAACGTTGAAATTTCTTCATCTTGTGCATGTATGCATCGAAATTTGATATGGTTAGACTAGACACATGCATTGATGGTATGGGAGGGTTTCAAGACTCAAGGATGTTTGATTTCCCCACATAATCTTTGAGATCATCCATGTTTTCATCAACGTTCCTAATGAACGTCTCATTGTCATCATTTTTTATTGCCATCTGTAGAATATTTGTTGGAACTTTCTTGAAATGTCATGGAAATTCTAGTTCACCCACCAAAAATGTCATGCACCAACCTCGCATAGTGAGAAATGAATGGGGCCAATGTTGAAATTGATTCAATATGTAACTGTATGCGTCACAATTTTTCAGGTTAGACTAGACACATTCCTTGACGATATGGGAGGGTTTCAAGACTCAAGGATGTATGATGTCCCCACATAATATTTGAGATCGTACACATTCACATCAACATTCAGCATGCATGTCTCATTGTCATCATTCATCATTCCCTTCTATAGAATCATTGTCAGAACTATCTTGAAACTTGACATAGAACTTCCAATACACCCATCAAAAATTTCTTTCACCGAACCTACACAGTGAGAAGTGAATGGGGCCAATGTTGAAATTTTTTCAATTTGTTCCCATATGCATTGAAATTTGACATGGTTAGACTAGATAGTTGACTTTATGGTATGGGAGGGTTTTAAGACTTATGTATGCTTGATGTCCCCACACAATATTTGAGATCGTCCATGTTTGCATCAATTTTCAATATAATGGATGTCTCATTGTCATCATTCGTTATTTCCATCTATAGAATATTTTTCGGAACTCTCTTGAAATGTCATGGCACTTCCAATACACCCATCACCAATGTCATTTTGCATTGACCTCACATAGTGAGAAATGAATGGGGCCAACATTGAAATGTCTTCAAACTGTGCATGTATGCATCGAAATTCAACATGGTTACACTAGACACATGCCTTGACAGTATGGGAGGGTTTCAAGACTCAAGGATATCCTATGTCCCCACATAATCTTTGAGATCATCCATGTTTACATCAACTTTAATAATGGATGTCTCATTGTCATAATTCATCATTTCCATATGTAGAATCTTTGTTGGAACTCTCTTGAAATGTCATTGAACTTCTAATTGATCCACCACAAATGTCATGCACTGACCCCACATAGTTATCAGTGAATGGGGCCAACGTTTAAATTTCTTCAATATGTTCCTCTATGTGTCAAAATTTGACATGGTTAGACTAGACACATGCCTTGACAATATGGGAGGGTTTCAAGACTCAAGGATGTATGATGTCCCCACATAATATTTGAGATCTTCCATGTTTGCATCAATGTTCATAATGGATGTCTCATTGTCATCATTCGTTGATTCTATATGTATAATATTTGTTAGAACTCTCTTGTAATTTCATGGAACTTCCAATTTACCCACCACAAATGTCATGCACTGACCCCACATAGTGAGCAATGAATGGGGCCAACGTTGAAATTTATTCAATATGTGGTTGTATGTGTCGAAATTTGACATGGTTAGACTAGACACATGCCTTGATGGTATGGGAGGGTTTCAATACTCAAGAATGTATATTGATGTCCCCACCTAATATTTGAGATCATGCACATTTGCATCAACATTCATCATGCACGTCTCATTGTCATCATTTGTCATTCCCTTCTATGGAATCATTGTCAGAATTATCTTGAAATTTGACATGGAACTTCCAATACACCCATCAAAAATTTCTTTTATTGAACCTGCACAATGAGCAGTGAGTGGGGCCAACGTTGAAATTTTTTCAATCTGTGTCTGTATGCATCAAAATTCGACATGGTTATATTAGACACATGCCTTGATAGTATGGGAGGGTTTCAAGACTTAAGGATTTTTTATGTCCCCTCATAATATTTGAGATCATCCATGTTTTCATCAACGTTCAATATAATGGATGTCTCATTATCATCATTCGTCATTTCCATCTATAGAATCTTTGTCGGAACTCTCTTGAAATGTCATGGCACTTCCAATGCACCCATCAAAAATGTCATCTTGAATCGACCTCATACAATGAGAAGTGAATGGGGCCAACCTTGAAATTTTTTCAAACTGTGCCTGTATGCGTCGAAATTCGACATGGTTAGACTAGACACATGCCTTGACGGTATGGGAGGGTTTTAAAGACTCAAGGAGGGTTTAAAAATTCCACATATACATCAACGTTCATCATAAATGTCTCATTTTCAATATTCGTCTTTCCCTTCTATAGAATCGTTGTCAAAACTATCTTGAAATTTGACATGGAATTCCAATACACCCATCACAAATGTCATGCATTGACTCCCCATAGTGAGTAGTGAATGGGGCCAACGTTGAAATTTCTTCAATATGTGTCTGTATGTGTCGAAATTTAACATGGTTAGGTTAAACACATGCCTTGACGATATGGGAGGGTTTCAAGGCTTAAGGATGTATATTGATGTCCCCACATAATCTTTGAGATCATCCACATTTGAATCAACACTCATCATGCAAGTCTCATTTTCATCATTCATCATTCCCTTATATAGAATCGTTGTTGGAACTATCTTGAAATTTGACATGGAACTTCCAATATTACACCCATCACAAATGTCATACACCGACCCCACATAGTTAGTAGTGAATGGGGCCAACATTGAAATTCATTCAATCTATGCCTATATGTGTCGAAATTTGACATGGTTAGATTAGACACATGCCTTGACGGTATGGGAGGGTTTCAATACTCAAGTATGTCTTATTTCCCCACATAATCTTCGAGATTGTCCATGTTTGCATTAACGTTCATTGTCATCATTCGTCAATCCCTTCTATAGAATATTTTTCATAACTCTATTTAAATGTCTTGGAACTTCCAACATGCCCAACACCAATGTCATCCACCAACCTCACACAGTGAACAATGAATGGGGCCAATGTTGAATTTTCTTCAAAATGTGACTGTATGCGTTGTAATTTTACATGTTTACACTAGGCACATGCCTTGATGGTATGGGAGGTTTTTAAGACTTATGGACATATTTCTATTCATCATTTCCATAATCATGGTTTTCATTTCCATCATCATCATATTCATCATGACCCGATTTCTCCATCCATGCCAACAAAGATCAAACCTGGCATACCCATCTTTACAACAAAACCTAATGATTAATAAACCATAATTTTATTAATTTGAGACATCCCAAAATAATTTTATAGGCTCCAACATGAAAGTGGTTTAATTGCTAAAGGGTTAGGGATAATATCAGGTGAAGGGATTAATGACATCAATCGACCCTAACTGGTTACCAGTGAATGAGGCCAACATTGAAATTTCTCTAAGATGTGCCTGTATACGTCAAAACTTGACATGGTTATACTAGGAACATGTAGCTTGATGGTATGGGAGGGTTTCAAGACTCAATGATTTCTAATGTCCCCACATAATCTTCAATATCGTCCATGTTTCAAGGGCTTAGGGGTTAGATGGTATAAAGGTTAAGGTATTAGGTTTAGGCTTAGTGAAATATTTCAATTTGTTTTAAAATATAAATTAATGAATAAAATTTGGATACATTAATTATCCTAATTGTCTGGATTTACAATGATTTACATATACGATATATTTAATTATATTTTTTAACAATTTCCAATAAATGACCACTAACCATGCTAACTCTTATATGAGTAATACTATTTTTTTTGCCGAAAATTCATAGAAAAGATTGAACACTTTAAGGATATTGCCAAAAGTAATTTGTATCATCAAAAATCATACTAAATCATTTCATGAAAGTTTGGGCCATAAGAATCAACATCATTTTAAAATCTGGATTACAAATAGTTTTGAAAATTTAGAAGTCTTGGTCATTAACATTATTGTCTGCAAAGATTTCATCCAGTTTATCATTGTCAATGTTCATATGTTCTTTCAAGTATTTAATATTATCATCATCCTCTTCTTGATCTGCATCATCTTCATCATCATTGAAATTTGACTGTAGACCATCTATATTGTTACCAGATGTATAATTTGTATCATCATTTTCTATACCATCCATATTGTTGT
>JASDQU010374468.1:116502-126603 GCA_032191745.1 Picea mariana | reverse complement strand
TTTTATTAATATTCCTAAAAATCCATGTGCACATTATTTTATCCTAAGTCCTTTTTGGAAGGACCCGTGAATTCCCAAGTGGTGGGAGGAAGGTGTACGGATGGAATGCATGCAGTTCCCAGGGTGACAAGTGTCAACCCTGGTGCATGCAAATAAAAACCCTGAACTGAGCCGATAATGGGGGCTCGCCTCCATTCTGAACCGAACCTCCGTGCGTGGAACCCGTACGACCTCTGCCGAATATCCAAATTGATCTCTGAAACCGTTAGCTGTGTTTTGTCTGAGGAAAACTGTGTATTACCCTGTCCAGAGCTATGAGTCTGTGTCTGTTCTAGTCAATCCAGAAACGTATTCCTGAACCAGAATTCCCTGCTGGACGCAAGTGGAAGCATCTTGCGAGTGTAGGGAAAAATGAGCTAGCCTGTGCGTGAAGCCTGCTCCGAAACACTCACCGTGAGATCATCCTGTAATTGTTGAGCCGTTGTGGGAAGCATTTGTCTGTGTTCCTGTGGATTGTTTTGATTGCGCAGCACTGGATTGCGTGAGGCTTGTTGGCCTGTGAGCGACTCCTCCAGAGGAGGGAGTGCACAGAGGAATAAGAGAACTCCTGAGAGAAATCCCTGTAGCTACCATAGAGCCCGGAGAATTCCGGTCCGGCATGTTCCTGTAACCCAAGGTAAGGGAGACTGGCAGCCGAAGGACTGTCTAGGTGACAGAGAAGGTGCACTCTCCTGGGGTGGAACAGGCATGTGGGGAATGAGGGTCTGTGTGTAGTGAGCGTGGGAGATTCCTGTGAGAGCTTCTTCCTGTTGAATGTGTATGTGTTGTCTTCCCTGAAACCTCAGCCTAAGTCTAGATTCCTTGCCCGGGGGTGGAGCTCGGTCCCAGTTCGGGGGTGACCTACTGTTGAGCTGATGAACAGTGTGGTCTAAGGCTGGGAGGTTCGTGGAAGGCCTGCACTTGGTTGGTGATTTCTCCAGCTGATACAAGATAAGTATTCTGAATTATGATTTAACACGTTTGGCATGACTATGTTGTTCTGTATCATGTTTTCCGTTGTGTGAATGAATTAATGATGAATGCTATGGAACATTTAATTATAGCAGTACCCATATATTTTACTCTGAGTTGTTAAGTGTGTTTAATTCTGGTTAAATGCATTTGTTTTTAAATCCATGTAATGAATGGTAAACCGAGAGGTTGGGTGAACCTGTGTAGTGAAGGGTACACTACAAATTGGTATCAGAGCAATTGGTATCAGAGAAATTGGTACACTACAGTTGTAGTCTTAAAAACACCCAATCCCCTACTTCAAAACTTCTTTCACTACGATGTTGATCTGCTTGTTGTTTCATGTGATTTTGTGCCATGGTCAAGTTGTCCTTTAAGATTTGGAGAACTTGTTGTTGATGCTCGATGTGATCTTCCACTGCTTGAACCTTAGATTTTTATTTTAGAGAAGAAGTGATGGAAGGAGGGTGGTATCCATAGAGTGCCATAAATGGTGTCATTTTTGTTGCAGTATGAAAGGAAGTGTTATACCACCATTCTTCCAAGGGTAACGATTTGAACCATTGTGTTTGTTTATCAAAGACAAAGCAATGAAGGTATCCTTCCAGACATTTGTTCAGTATCTCGGTTTGTCCATCAAATTGAGGATGATAGGATGAGCTATGAGCCAATTGAGTACCCAAACAAGAAAAAAATTATGTCCAAAAATGTCCAGTGAAGATGGGATCTCTGTCACTTACAATAATCTTTGGGTTGCCATGTAGCTTTTGAACTGTCTCCATGAATGCGGTGGCAACTATACTAGCTTTGAAGGGATGAGAGAGTGCACAAAAGTGTGCGTACTTGGTCAGTCTATCAACAATCACTATGATGACACTCTTTCCTTCAGACTTCGGTAACCCTGTGATGAAATCCATGGAAACCTCCTCCCAGTGCTGACTTGGGATAGCCAATGGTTGTAAAAGACCTGGGGTGTTAATTGTTTCCACCTTATTTTGTTAGCAAACCAAACATTCTGCCACAAACCTTTGAACATCAGTTTTAAGACTGACCCAAAAAAAATCCTTCTTGACTCTATGGTAGGTTTTCAAAAAAATTGAGTGCCCTCCTACTAGAGAGGTGTGCAATTCCAATAGTACCTTTTGTTTGAGTTGGGAGTTCTTACATAAATATAAGAGATCTTTGTACCATAGTGAATCATTTTTCCATGTAAATGTATATGATGCACTGGAATCTTGCTGCAACCTTTGAATGAGAGTCCACACTTTTTTGACATTCTTCCATTCATCCCTTTCTTCTATTATCCAACCGAGTTGGATGATTGAGATAGCACAGAGAAGGGCCTCAACATCTTCATCCTTTCGTGAGAGTGCATCTGCCACAACATTTTTCTTCCCCTTTTTATAGATGATTTTAAAATCATAACCCAATATCTTGGTTACCCATTTTTGTTGTTCTTCTGAAGATAGTCTTTGTTCTAAGAAGTATTTAAGACTATCATGATCTGTTTTGACCTTGAAGTGCCTACCTATTAGGTAAGGACGCCATTTCTTCAATGCATGTAGTATTTCCATCATTTCATTCTCATAAATGGGTTTGTGTAAGTCCTTTCCCTTGAGTGGTCGACTTTCAAAATCCAGGGGCCTTCCTTCTTGCATTAGGACAACACCAATTCCATTTCCCAAGGCATCACATTCCACAATAAATGTTTTTGTGAAGTCTGGAGTGGTCAAGACAGGAGCTTTGCACATCACCTCTTTAAGTTGTTCAAAAGCTTTAGTTCCCTTTGGATTCCATGAAAATGCATCCTTCTTAGTTAGTGTCGTTAAAGGTGTTTTTATTCTTCCATAGTGCCGAACAAACTTGTGGTAGTAACCTGTCAAACCTAGAAATCCTCTAAGATTATTCAATGTTTTGGGAATCGGCCAGTCCATCATGGCCTTAATCTTGTTAGGGTATACCTTGACACCTTCATGAGATACAATATGACCCAAATACTTTACCTCCTTCACTCCAAAGAAACATTTGGATGGTTTGGCATATAGTTGTTTCTCCTTTAGTAGTTGTAGTACCTTGTCAACATGTCGCACATGATCCTCCCAACACTTGCTATAGATTAGTATATCATCAAAAAATATTAACACAAATTTTCAAAGGAAGGGCTTGAAAATGGAATTCATCAACCCTTGGAATGTGGAAGGTGCATTTGTAAGGCCAAAAGGCATGACCAAAAATTCATAATGGCCTTCATGAGTTCAGAATGTTGTTTTGGGGATATCTTCTTCTTTCATTCTAATTTGATGATACCCTGAATGGAGACCCAATTTTGTGAAATAGATTGCTCCATTTATTTCATCTAATAATTCATCAATGACGGGAATGGGAAACTTATCTTTAATAGTGATCTTGTTGAGCTCTCTATAATCTGGACACATACGCCATGAGCTACCTTTCTTGAATACCATTACCACTAGTGCAGAGTAAGAACTTTGGCTAGGTCTAATAATGAAAGCCTCTAACATTTCTTCAACCATGCGCTCAATTTCACTCTTCTAGGCATAAGGCTATATGTATGGCTTGATGTTAGGAGGAACACTCCAAGGAATTAGGTGAATTTCATGATCATGATTTCGAGTGGGTGGAATACCTTTGGGAATATCTTCAAATACATTGGAATGCTTATCAATGATCCCTTGGAGATCTTGAGGAATATATGGCTTAGATGTTTGAACATCTAGTGAGCATAGTTGTGCAATAACACCTTGATGCCCCTTTTTCAATAATTTTGTCATGCCATTAGAGCTTAACACCTTACCGGGTTTCCCTGTGATACCTCTTAACTCAATTTCTTTTCCTTCCAATGAAAATTTCAGGAAAAGTTTTTGAAAATTAAAAGCCAATGTTCCTAATGATTGTAACCATTGGATTCCTAGTACAACATCAACACCACCCATGGGTATAGAAATCATTGGACTATTCATCACATATTCCCCCATAGTAAGATTGATCTTATTGCATTTTCTTGAGCAATTGATAGTTCCTCCATCTGCAATCATTACTTGAAACTCTGGTGCTGGATATACAAAGCAATTGAGAGCTTTGGCTAATTTATAGTGAATAAAATTATGAGTACTACCAGAATCAATTAGGACTATTACCTTTTTCTTTTTGATGTATCCTTCGATCTTGAGGGTTTGAGAATTGTTAATTCCAGCCAATGCATTACACGATATCGTGGGAGTCAACTCTTCAGATGAAATTGCTTCTACATTTTCATCTTGAGATAGTTCTTGTTCTTCTTCCTCTTCACAATCTATGTAGAATAATTTCTTCTCACCACACTTATGTCCCTTACTGTACTTGATGTCACAATAAAAGCATAAACCCTTTTCTTTTCTTTCCTCCAATTGTTGAGGTGTCAACCTAGTAGGTTGAGGTGTTTTAGAAGAAGGAGCATTATTCTCTCTATATATGTTAGGATTGGTCCTTCTAGTAGCCATAGCCATATTTTTACTTTCAACATTTCTTGCCACCCTAAATGCATTATCCAATGATTTGGGTTCCCAAAGGCGAACCTCATGTTGAATGTTATCTCTTAAATTTCCTATGAATACATCAATCAAGTTCTCGTCTGGAATATTTGTTACCTTTGTATTCAATATTTGGAAGTTCTCAATGTGCTCTATAATTGAACCCTTTTGCTTGAGATTTATCAATTGGCTAAAGAAGGTATTTCTCCTTGTATCCTCATAGTGTGCTATCATTTCTTCCGTGAAAATTGTCCAAGTGACAAGTGATTTGTGAGAACAAAGCCATCTATACCATACAAATTGATTGGGCTCTAAATATAAAGAAGCAATTCGTACCTTTTGTGTATGTGGCACATTATGTAGATCAAAGAATTGATCCATCTGAAGTATCCATGTGATAGAGTCCTTGCCATCAAACTTCCTCATATCGATCTTAGGAACGTGGTCGGTCTTCAACCCAAGGTTAGAGTTTCTCCATTCTTGATTCACCTTCCTTGTGTCTTCATCATGAATTTCATGGGATGCATTTTCACTTCCAGGTGTCCTCTCTATTACGAAATTTTTCAATACTTCCATGATCTCCCTTTTTAAAGCGTCCATCTTAGTATTTATTGTCTCAAACTTAGCTTCTGTTGAATCCATCATCTCTTGTAGTTCATCTTTTGTTCCTAATCATTTCTTTACCTTCATCAAGAGTCCAAGTAGGATTTTCTGGAGGCTTATTTGGTGTAGAAGTTCCCTTTTTGGGTGGCATGTTGGCCAAGTATCACTTTTGAACCTTGATTTTGAGGTGGTTCTGCTAGACAATCTTTCTTTTGTTGTATCTCTCAAGTTTAGGCCCTTCTGGGTATGAAATTTTTTTTTTTGTATTTCTCGGACATTTCTTCTCTGTAATGCCACAGGTCTAATCAAAATTGGATGTGCCAAGTGGAATTTATGGTAACTTCCCCACAACTTGTTGATTTTTGGCCTTTCCAGGATATCTCACTTGTATAGCATGCCCCGCACAAAATAATTGATATAAAATTCTGAAACTCGTACTAGAAATACTACAGACTATACACTATCCAATGAAACTAGTCTCACTCAATTTAGATAATCTAGGAAGAAGTTATGATTGTTTTACCTGGAACACCTTCTTGAGACTAGTCAATAGGACTAGTCAGATACCCTATCTTCCACAGGGTGCATCTACAAATGTAAGATGACCCAGAAGATGAAATTTTTACCATAGATACCTTACTAATTTCTATGAATAGAATCCAGATTTGGGTCTGAAACATTACAAAAAACTTTTTATAGCGAAAATTCCGCAATGACTCAGCTCAAGATGATTCCAGAACCCTGTCTTGCACAGGTTGTATCTCCAAAAGTATAAGGCCTCAAGTTCTCAAATTTTAACCCATCATACCTTGATCTATCTACTAAATATCCTCTAAGTCGTTCCTTCTGAAATGTTGTAGGAAAAAAGTTATAGCAAAAATTCCAAGGTGTATTAGATGCAGCAGCAAAACCCCAAGACCTTGAGCTCTGAAACCATATGTTAAGAACCAAATATCAATATAGCATAGAAAAACCTCAGAATAAGTAATCAACACCTTGAAAAAAAGAGAATTTCAGATAATAAGCTTCTTCGAGGGGGAAACCTCCTCTTATCCGACATAAATGTTCAAGTACAAGATGATTCCAAATGAAAATGTCTCCTTGGTATATATAGGAGACTAGGAGGTATAATTACAACTAATGGAATAAAGCCAACATAAATAAAATAACATTACTAATGTAATATGCCCCAATTAAGGGGTAATGAGCCAATATTAGGGCTTAACATCTCGCATATGTATGCTCTCTAGCTCACTGCACCTCGCGTACTCCTTCAGAAACTAGGGTTTCTGAACTTCCGAAACTTTTGTCGTCAAGATCTGACTTACGGAAACTTTGATGTGTCCATGAGATCCTCTAGATCATCTCTCTCTCATAATAGATCTTCAATATATGCTCAAGAGATGTAATCACAAGAGACCCTTACATCTTATTTATACTCTCCAAGTAGCTTCCTTAGAAGCATTTTCTAGGCCACTTTGTCCACATAGTCACCTATGTCCAACTTTTCCCAATTTTCCACTTGTCCATGTATCCAATAGCCACTTGACCACTTAACCCATTTTCCTCCTTTTAGGGTTAACCTTCTTATAACCACTTTCCATAATTAGAAAGTTCTTCATTCACTTTATTAATTAATCCTTCTTGACTTTGTCACTTCACTTTATTATTTAAATAATCATCTTTGACTTTGTCAGTTCTCTTTTAAATAATTTCTTCTTTGTAAGCACTTTGACTTCTTTGACCTTTTGGGGCTTTAAGCCAACATATGAGGGTCCTCCAACTTCATAAAACAATAACTCTCAAACTGTGAGGAGTTATGTGATGTTCCACATACCACCAGAAATGGCATGACAAGCACTATCCATCTAGGGTAGTTTCATTGACAAATTCATTAATCTTCATCTCATTATTCCACAGTTAAGTATGGATTCTCTAACCATACTTCTAGGATAACTCAATCACAAGCGTCTTCCCTAAGGGATTTCACCATAAGGGGACCACTTTGGAGTTCATCCATTTGTTCTTCCTATCAACCATGATAAGACAATAATGAGTCATCTTTACATCAATCCAACTATGCAACATATATCAATGAAACCACATCGATCCATCTTCATATATGCATCATATATCAATGACAACTCATTGATCCATATATGACAATACATTATTCCTTTGACATCAATCCTTTGGCATACAAGACATTGTTCCTTTGACATCAATCTTTGAAATCAATCAATCATTTGGCATCAATGACAACATGATCCAACAACAGACTCATTGACTCATAAACTCTTTGAAGTATAACTCTCCCTTTCATAAGTCCATTCGAAGAATTCCCATAGTTAACCATTTTTCTCTTTTCGGACTTGTGGACTCACAAACTCTTGGAATTGTAACCTTTCTTACATAAGTCCATCCGAAAAGCCTCAACACTTAGCCAATTTTCCATCTTCGTGGACTCACAGACTCATACTAAGTCCCTATACTTAGATTATTTTCATATCCATTTCTTCGTGTACCTGCCACAATGGAAGTACACATCATCACTTTCCACGTCATTTGACACATGGCCCTCCACGTCATGATGACGTCAATGTACGGAAAATTCTTAATTTTTTTTCCAAATTCGCTTATTTTCCAAAATCCCAAAGAGGCTTAAATTCGCCCAAAATGAAATTCCTTCTTTGGTCGTCATTAGAGCTCGGTGGCTAAGCTTAATACAACCCATTCAAGTCAAGTACATAAACATTTGTATGTTTCTTTCAAATTCGACTCTTCACTATGAATTTGTCATTAATTAGCTGCAATAAATTGGGGCATTTTCCCAATGTCGTTCCATTTCACCATGGTTTCTCAACAACCATTAAGTTTACTCAATTACATTCAGTCGTCCATATCCTTATACTGACTTTAAGTTCATCCATTATAGGTCAAAATTTTCTCCGATGGAGATTAACGTCCGAAAAAACTCATCCTTGGACTAATTTTCCCAAATTCCTAAGGAATTTTAACAACAATAATTGGGGATTTTGGCCCAATTTCATCCGGTTGTTCCCAATTTTTACCACATAAACATCAAAACATTATTGTTAAAGAAAAATAAAACGAACTGTTTCTGATATTATGTCAAACAGTTCGCTTATAGCCTCTAAAATTTCACTTCAGTGCTCTACTAAATGGCCCATGCAGGCTTAGTGTTGTAACCTGGGCTCTGATACCAATTTGTAACATCCCCAACCACCATGTTGGGCTATTCCACTTAAAAACTTATCTTATCAACTCTGATACCAAAAGGTAATGTATAAGTCCTAAGCTGGAACATGCCATGCGAAAATACGAATTTTGATACCATTAATTAAATAATCAATTTGGCATATTAAAAGAGTTCAACAAAAAAATAATAACATGTGTTAGGATATTTAGACACTTAGGAGTTAGTTAAGATCTACTTGGTCTAATATGTCGTTAGGTAAAAGTGTGTTTCTTTAGTATGCATTAGTATGCATTTGTAGTTAGGCAATCCGACGGTCACGATATGTTCCTGACATAGAGTGATCCGACGATTCATACTCTCCTCGATCTTAACGGCCATTAATCCGTGGCTTAACACCCGATTGGTCCATGATCTCTATTTAAAGAGCATGGAGGGTCATTTTCCGATGATCGATTGTGAGAAACTCTCTTGTAAAATCTCTCTGTAATCTTTTTCTTTGCATTAATAAACTGCTCCAAGTGGCCACGTTGGTTGGGGCCGTGGATGTTTCCCCGTAGGGGTTTTACCACGTGAAAACATCGGTGTGTTGATCTTTGATCTGGTTATGTGAGTGGTTACTGAAGGTGTTCGTCCTCTCTTGGAATACCTGTGTTGTCGAACATGGTATCAAAGCCTGTTTGAAGACCCACTCCTGTTGTAGATCGAGATCGTGAAGCCGAGTTGCCTCATCTCCATTTTCTGGCATTTCTGTACATTTTTGGGCTGAAAGAAATATTCCATTGCGTCCGAAGCATGCTTTTCATTCAGGAACACTTTTTGTTTCACTCGAAAAGGTTTCTTTTTGCCCAAGATACGGCCATTACAGTCAGAATCCGAAGGTATAAAATCTGAATACGCATTTTTAAATTTTTGCAAAGTTTTGATTATTTCGGTTTGTATTTTTTTTTCCAGGCTGCTACTCTTTTAGATCTGCATATGCTCTTTGCCCCACGCCTTGTGTGATCTCGGAAAATCAGAAACAGATAGGAAAAGGTGCATCTTCTGGGTAAGCTAACCGAGATCTAACCCTTGTTGTCATCGAGAAGCGAAATTTTTTTCTTGTGTGAAAAGAGTTTTTTTGGAGCATGCTCTCCAAGGTCGTCTTCAACAACAGCAACAACAACAACAATCCTCCTTATGAACATTACAATATGTTTTGCTAGATTATTTGTTTAAAACTTGTCTTATTAAGTAAGAGGTCTTGAGTTCAAGTCTCTCTTTTGTTACTTTTTTTGAAAAAGTTCATGCTAAAAAATTGTAAAGTGCATTTCACTTCAAGTATAAAAGTGAATCACTATAAGTAGCTTTATATTTTATTTTAGAGTTATTTTGCATACAACTTTTCTTTTATAAGGTAACCTCATTGTAAAAGTGATCCCCACTTCTCTTTATAAAAGTGGGTCACTTCATAAAGTAGCTTACACTATCACGTGGTTATTTGGTTACCGTGTATGCCTTTTTTTTTAAAAGGGGCATAACTCTCACATCGGAAGTCTGTTTTCAGTGCCGTTTTTTTTAAAACTGCACAACTTTTCGAGATCTTTCCATCCAGATCATTAGTTTCAGGTTTTAAATCTACATTATCTACATATTTAATATGGCTTCTACAAGTACTGTCATGCTTACCAGCGACAACTACTTCCAATGGAGATCCCATATGGAAGATTTATTAAGAAGTAAAGGCCTGTATCGGATTAC
>JASDQU010374468.1:58132-114839 GCA_032191745.1 Picea mariana | reverse complement strand
ATAATGTTTTTTAATTTCAAAATGTTTTTTTTTAAATAAACTTTTAGTTTAGGCAATATTAGTATTTTTGTCAAATATTTTTTATTTTAGATGTTTTTTTAAATATTTTATTGAATTGTGTTTATACTTTTTTTTTTTAAATTATTGTTTTACACCAAATTTTAAATTTTTTAGTTTTCTTTGTTTTTCACCATTTTTTAAATTTGAGTTTTGAATATATTATTTTAAATGTGTTTTTGTTTTCTCTTTTCTATTTATAAAAAAAATTAGTAAATAAGTTTTCAATTAACCATCTAGGATCCAATTTTAGGTTTTAAGTTTTTTATTTGTGTAGGGATTTGTTGTCAAAGCCACAACTTCAATTAGGTTGTAATTAGTTGCAATTTTAATGTAGCACAACTTTTTTATTTGGGAGTTGATTTTAAAGTTTTTATGAGCAAACATTTGATCTTTTAAGCCCATGTTTGAAAAAAGTTGTATTTTTTACCCGGTTACAAAATAATGATGTTATTGGTAGCACCACTTTTTGATTTAGGGGTTGATTTTAAAGTTTTTTTGAGCAACCATTTGATTATTATTTATTGTAATTTTGACCAGATTACAAAAATTGGTGCTACCGGTAGCACCACTTTTTGAATTAAGAATTGATTTTCATGTTTTTTATGCACTAATATTATACAGATCTCGAGTCTCATTCACACTGAAAGAAACTTGTTTTCCTTAAAGAAAGCAGAATGGACAGAAACAGTCTAAATCTTCTCTCAAACCAAACCAGACATCACTAAGTTTCCATGTACCATATGCAATCTAACTTTGCACAGGAAAGAAATAAGAAATGTATTTTACAGTAAAGGTCATAATAGAGCTTAATGTTTGGCTTCTTCAACTCCTACGAACAACATTTAAATCTTGCCTTGCGTGATCAACCAGAAATTCGCAAACATTTGGTGTAAGGAAGCATATACCACATCCCTCTTGACAGATCTATACGCCCTATTATATCTTTAGATTATACCAAGCACAAATAAACAAGAAACCTAATTGAAAGCTACAGAGTAACAAATTACAATATATACAACTCGAACAGAATGGGGTACAGTAAAATGGGTGCCTATAGTGCCTTTGGATGTAGTCCCTTCGACTTTCAGTTTCAATAATTTCAAGAACCTTTCATGGATTCAAACTCAAGGTGAAGGTGAACAATTTTGAAAGAAAATTGAACCAAATTACCGAGATCTTTGATGATCGGTGAACAATTTTGAAAGAAAATTGAACCAAATTACCGAGATCTTTGACGAGCAGGTGCCTATAGAGCCTTCGGATATAATCCCTTCGACTTTCAGTTTCAATAATTTCAAAAACCTTTCATCGGATTCAAAGTCAAATTGAACAATTTTGTAAGAAAATTGAACCAAATTACCGAGTTCTTTGACGATCGGGTGCCTATAGAGCCTTCGGATGTAATCCCTTCGACTTTCAGTTTCAATAATTTCAAAAACCTTTCATCGGATTCAAACTCAAGGTGAACAATTTTGTAAGAAAATTGAACCAAATTACCGAATTCTTTGACGATCGGGTGCCTATAGAGCCTTCGGATGTAATCCCTTCTGACTTTCAGTTTCAATAATTTCAAAAACCTTTCATCGCATTCAAACTCAAGGTGACCAAATTACCGAGTTCCTTGACGATCCGGTGCCTCTAGTGCCTTCGGATGTAGTCCCTTCAACTTTAAGTTTCAATAATTTCAAGAACCTTTAATCGGATTCAATCTCATGGTGAACAATTTTGAAAAAAAATTGAACCAAATTACCGAGTTCTTTGACGATCCGGTGCCTCTTGTGCCTTCGGATGTAGTCCCTTCGACTTTCGGTTTCAATAATTTCAAGAAACTTTCATCGGATTCAAACTCAAGGTGAACATATTTGAAAGAAAATTGAGCCAAATTACCGAGTTCTTTGACGATCTTTATGCTGTTGTTCTGGGAGATATGGAACAGAAACCTCGAAGCTCATAGATTTAAAATAAATATATTAGATGAATTGGAGATTATGTAATTTAATTTTAAAACAAAGTTATATAATAATAAAATGTAATTCTATTATTGTAAATCCACCTTAAAAAGGATCAACTTGCACTGAGAAGACTGTCCACTACAAGATATCTGAACCTTGGCAGGGTATGACTTCACCAATAAAAACTCCATTGAATTTTTATCAATAAGTGATTGAGCAACCCTGGGTATTTGAACCTTGGCAGGGTAAGTGTTCTGTTAATTTCATAAAGTTCAGTCATAAAAACTAATAATTTTAATAATGAAAAAATTGAACTAGAAAAGATAACATTCCTCTACTCAACCATCCAAATTGAACACAATTAACAATATTAATATTATTCCTATTAAACTTGTCTATAAACATAATAAATGTAAACCTTTATAAAGTTTAACTTCATAAGCTTTTAACACTGCTAAGCTGACAAAACCACATACCAACCTTCTCAACCCATAAATGAAACAATGCAATGCTTCTCTGATTTGTAACTTCAAATAAGTGCAGTTTGATTTTCACTGGATAATAAAAACATTATCACCATATTCAGTGTGCAAAACCTTCAAATATCAACATGTACAATCATCATAAAACAAATACACTGTACTTTCTTATCTTATAAGAAAAGTTTCTCATATACCAATTATCCCTTTGTCCTTGAGGTTTGATCTTATCCTTTCTGGTATTGATTTGGAAACTTTTCCCCTCTGTAAACTGTAGATTGCATTCTATCTCTGAGCTTTATAAAAAAAACACAAGAATCATAAACTTCTGAGCTTTATAAAAAAAACACAAGAATCATAAACTTCTCTCTAGAAAAACAAAATGTAGAATTCTGAACCAATGTCAAGAAAATAACTTTTCAGACTGCTTGTGGTAAACAATACAGGGAGAGACATACAGTGAGTCTGTGTGGAATATCAACCACAAGGGCAGGATATCGATATGCAAGATAAAACCCTAATTGCAATAACTTATATCTGAGGTTTTCAAAATGGTACTGGATCCTATGATAGTCTACTCCCAGATTTCCACACAGAGAAAAACAATTGTCATAACTGATATCCGACCATCGCAAAAAATCAGCCATTTGTTGCTGCACATGCCTAACAAGGGCAAACCCCAAACTAAATTACAGAACATTACCATAAAATAGTTCATGAAAACACAGTGACGTGGTATGTAAGTGAATGGTGAAAACATGAAATACAATATGATGAGGAGGAAAAGTGTCAAGTATAGCCCTGCTTGTAACGGCTAAAGAGGTCCTGTGTCTGGGCTTTGCGGAAGGCGCTGCATCCAACTATGTACACCCAAATGAGGGCTACCAGAGTGACCAGCAGAACAATATCGGCCACTCTCCAATCTACTTTCAGGTTTTCCAACAGGCCCGCTTTACAGGAACTGCAACTGTAGCACAACTGTGTCTGGTCGTTACTCCACAGCAAGCAATCAAAATCTGCACCTGTGTTTATGGGGCTTATCCAATATGTTGGATTCACAAATGTATATCCACATTCTGTTGGCGGTTTACAGCATCCAGACTGCACCCACAAGACAATATATTACATTAATCTAACTATTGCACTGATCTATATGTATGGGGTGTGTAGAGGGTAAGTGAAATTTTTTATAAGCAAAACTTGGTTGTTGGATGCTTTCTATCTAGTAACCAAACCACCCAGGAGTTTCCAACATAATACCTGTTAATACTGAACTAACTAAATACCCAACAGAACAAAGATAATCCTCCATCCAACCTGATACCTGTTAATACTGAACTAACTAAATACCCAACAATATAAACTCTAACGAACAAAGATAATCCTCCATCCAACATAATACCTGTTAATACTGAACTAACTAAATACCCAACATAACAAAGATAATCCTCCATCCAACCTGATACCTGTTAATACTGAACTAACTAAATACCCAACAATATTAACTCACCTTAATACTGAACTAACTAAATACCCAACAATATAAACTCTAAGGAACAAAGATAATCCTCCATCCAACATAATACCTGTTAATACTGAACTAACTAAATACCCAACATAACAAAGATAATCCTCCATCCAACCTGATACCTGTTAATACTAAATACCCAACAATATTAACTCACCTAAATACCCAACAATATTAACTCACCTGATACCTGTTAATACTGAACTAACTAAATACCCAACAATATTAACTCTAACGAACAAAGATAATCCCTTGAATTTGAATTGAATTACTGTGTAAATCAAAACATGATTTTTCTAAACTAGTTCAGTACAATAGATTAATCTATTACCTGCAAAGGGCTAATGGGGAAATTGAAGAAATCCTGGGCAAGGGTGAACCTCTGGTTCAACTTGCTGCATGAAGTGGATGAGCTGAGGCAGTTTCTGATATGATTCCACCTGCCAGAACTCTCTACACGGTGGCGTAACCATCCAGAGAAGTCGTTGAGGCTGTATTCCCTATAAACTCTGCTTGGAACGCTGTGGCCATGGCCCTTTTCAGTGACAAGGAACACAAAGATAATGAGAGCTGTGAGCAGAATAATGAGGACAAACATGAAGACTAAGTACACAACCAACATCCATGGCATTCTCCAGAAGGCTCCTATGAATCCTAACAGGCCGACCAATAAAACCACTACGCCGATGGTTATGACTGGCCATTGTAAGAATTTGACACACTCGCTAGATGGCTTGGTGGACAACCATATTCCTGTACCGATTATGGGTATTGACAATAGCATTGCAACGAAATTTATAGCTGCAGTTAAGTTGGTGTTAGCCATTTTCTCAGCCTCTCTGTTTACAACATTCACAAATCCCCACTTATATTATTTCCTTGACCTGTATCCAGCTATTGCCTTGACCTTAGTGTCTGCTGCTTGTACTTACTGAAAACATATTTCACAGTGCCTCTGTCGGTCTCAGTTTTCGGTGGCTTTAGAAAAACAGTGTGCTTCAAATTTCCTTCTGCTGTGAAGTTGGTGTGGCTCTTCACATAAACCAAAAGTATGAAATGCTTCCAGGAATTTTTTGAAGAGAAGATTGAGCTGTATACGGGATTGGGATCCTTTCCGACAGAATATAACATTTGAGATTGCATTCATGTGATAGATGGGACCAGCACATGAGAGGATTCATGACACCTTTGACAAATTTGCTTTATGATTTTGTATTTCTAGGGTTAGTTGGTGCAGTAGACTATGTTAAATTTGAATAGAGGCCAAACCATTTTTGACAATCCCTACACTAGTAAGTTTGTATGGTTTGTTCAATGGATTATCATGCATAATTATCTAGCATTTTAAATGATGTAATTTACTAAATTATTAGTGTCTAAAGTCTCTTTTGCTTCATCGATCGGGCTCCTCCTTATCAAGTATCCTGTCCACTTAAGCCGAAAGTGAAAACTTCAAGAGCATGTAAATGCTTTACACTTGTAAAGGACATTGGATTCCCTATCGAACCACATAGGAGGCATGCCAAAACAGTCATATAAAGTAATAAGAAGGAATAAAGATGTGGGTGATATCTAATGGAATAATTCATTTCTACTTTTAAATCATATGTACTCGGTCTTTTGGTACTTGGAATATATATAAATATATATATATATATATATATATATATATATATATATATATATTCTCCCAGTAATAAAAGAGAGTATATATATTATATAAATTGATATTTTGAAAAAAATATGTATATATATACTTTTTACATTTCAATGTTGAAATCAAATTATTATTATTATTAAGTTATTTTTTAAAAAGTTTAATAAAAAAATTATATAAAATATGAATTAAAAAAAAAATGAAAAAATGAAATTTAAAATAATATAAATTATTTTAAAAAGTTAAATAATAATTATTATGTTTATGTTTATTATTATATATAATTGTTAATTATTATGTTTATTATTTATATAAGTATTTATACAACACACATTTTACAAAAGAGGAGGAGAAATCTAACTAATACACATATTCATTTTTCAATTAATTAACCATTAGAGAAATCTAACTAATATACATATTCATTTTTCAATTAATTAACCATTATATTAATGATAAGGATCATATTTATTAATAAAAAAATCCAAAAAGAATAGGACAATAGTGTATATGATAAAAAAGCCAACCATTTACATTTTCAATAGTGTATATGACAAAAAAGCCAACAATGTTCCTCACCATACATTAGGTATCAAAAAAGCTCACATATATTTTGGTAAAGAAACTCTAAATCGGATACTAAGAGAAATGAGAAGTTTCAAAGTTATTAACTTTGCAAAGTGTTTGATTCTTTTTGGAGATTTACCTTAAATTTTAGAAAATGAGATATAAAGGTGAGATTACCTTAATTAAATAACTTCTTCCATTACTCTAAGAGATTTGAATAAATAGAGTGACCAAAACCCTAAAAAAATTAAAATAAAAAAAATAAATATACAATGTATATACTTATTAAATATAAATTTCAATCTAAATCAATCTTTATAAAAAACAAAAGTATTGATTAATATTTTTACCATATTGGACTTTCCCATTCTCATCACTTTAAATTGAGAATTTTCAAAATTTACCCATTTTCTCCTAAAATCATGCATATTCTCATCACTTTAAATTGAAAATTTTGAAAAGTCAAAAAACTTCTCCTAAAATCATGCAAAAGATGAAAGACAAATCTCCTTGTTTTAAATCAAGAAGGGCACTTATTTACTCTTCATATCTATTACTATGTCTTACATGTATGAGGCATACACTCATATTAAAACACTATATCAAAATATGAAAAATATCATCTTTATTACATAAATTTGTTTACAATAATTAGTTATATCTCTTTTAAAACATTATTTTATTATATCTCTTTTAAAACATTATTTTAAATCATAAATCCAATAACATCAAATTTATATAAATATAATCTATATACAAGAAGAAATATAATTTATATAAATATAATCTGAGGAAATATTAATTAATATTTCTACCCTATTGAGTTGTATCATTTCTCATTTAACAAATTTTGAAAAGTCAACAATCTTCTCCTAAAGTCCAATTATCCCATTTAACAAATTTTGAAAAGTCAACAAACTTCTCCCAAAGTCATGCAAAATACAAAGGACAAATCTTCTTATTATTATATATGACCATGTCTTACATGCATGTTATCTATCCATATTCATACACTATATCATATTATCATCCATGGCTATGTCTTATATGTGTGGCATCAACTCATATTCATACAAGATGTCATCTTCTTCTTTTTTAAGTAAGATTTGTATAAAAAGCCTTCAAAAAGCAAGAATTACAATATCATCATGAGTTTCAGATTGTAGTAACTGAACTACCTCGGAAGGAAACTAGTTCAGCTAGCCGGTTAAAGTAAAGCCCATTGTCTTAAGGTACCAATCTTAAAATGACATAAACTTAAATATAAAAATTCTAGTCCCCTGTGGGAGACCGAATCGGCCTGTCAACTAACCCTGATATAAAAACAACATACAAAATATGATCATAGAACCTATGAGGCAAAAGGAAATTTAGACACATTGCTAAACTAGCATGAAGACACCTGTGCAGGTCATGTGGTGGGCTTGTAGCAAGGCCACGCGTCCAGGGAGGTGGTGTTGGTCATTGGGTTCACGGCTAGTGTTGCTTCCTCTTTGACCATTGTCCCTCCCTCCTCCATGGGCTCCCGCATGGCAGTGCCTATGTCGTCGTCGCCTCCAACCCCTTCCTCTTCGACCATTGTTTATCCCTCTTCCATGGCCTCGTTCATGGCAACTCCTGTTTCAACATCGTCTCCAACCCCTTCCCCTTCGACAATTGTCCCTTCCTCCTCCATGGGCTCGTGCATGGTTGCGCCTGTATCATCGTCACCTCCAACCCCTGTGTCATCTTCTCCTCCATCCCTTGTTCTGTCTTCATTTCCACCCACTGTGGCGTCACCCTCTCCTGATGTTGAGTGGCATTCCCCCTGCAGAGTTGAGAGCAATTGCAGGAGCGTTGAAGTCTTCCCATCTAGGAGTTCCATTCAGAACTGCAGGTTGTCCAGGCCTTGCCACAATTCAAAGACCAAACCTTACAGAATTGTAAGGTTGTCCTGCAATTTTGATCCTGGTACTAATTTTGAGAAGGAATGAGGCCCTGGTTGAGGTCCAAGGATTTTTGGTTGTGAACCGAGGTAAGGCTGGCTGGTTGAGATCTCTGGCTGGACTGGTGCGCTCGTCGGCGAGTTGGGTGGAACTACAGGAAGTGGCAGCGAGGTGGAAGCCAAATCATATGAGGGTCCCAGGTTAAAACCCAGGGAATTTCCAGAGATGGAAAACCCTTCCAGTCGGCTTGGGAAGGGCGAGGAGAGGGACAGGAGGTTGATAGGGCTTTGTCTAGACTGTGACTGAGAAGATGGTGATGAAGGTGACGAGCTAGGAGATGGTGCAGGCGGGGGTCGAAGAACCACACGCGGTCGGTTAGGCTATCAGGCCGAGCCACGCTTGGATTTCCCCCTTTGTCTCGGCATGCCTGGGACATTGAGGGGATTTGCAAGCGTCGAAAGGAAGCACAGGTAGCGAAGGTGCAACTGGGAGGAGTGCAGGTCGCAAGAGGTCTTGGCCGTGGAAGAGAAAAAATGTGAATGCACCTGGTAGAAGTCATGGCGTCGAGAGTGTTGAAGGAGGCAAGTGCGCACGAGCAGAGTAAATTCCAATTCATGGCTCTGAGCCATCGACAGGACATCGAGCTTAGGCCAGGCGCACTGAGAGTAATGGTGCCTAGGCCTGCACGAGTTTGGATTAAATGCATGAGGGTGGCGGGAGGGTGTGACACACTTTTGTCACATCGACATCGCCATGTTGGTCGCCTCACGTCCTCTCCTGGTGACATTTGTGTCACACTAGCACCCCATCCGGGGAATACAAGATGTCATCTTCATTATATAAACTTTTTTATAATAATTATCTTCATTATATATATTTTTTTAAATAATTTGTTTCCGTTAATGTAAACATTTTATTGGTTACATGTTTTTAAAAATATCACTTTGAATTATAATTTTGATTTTAAAGTAATGTATTTTATTTATTTATTTATTTTAAGAAAAACACTCTATATAAAATTTTGTAATTTTTCATGATTTGAGGATGAAAACTTTTCTAAATACTTCTTCATGATTTATGGATAAAAAGTTATTCATGATTTATGGATAGAAAGTTATTCATGATTTATGGTGGAAAACCTTTCCCTCTCATGATTCATGGATGGAAAACCTTCTCAATACTTCTCCATGATTGTGGATGGAACCTACGTTCCCATGATCCATGGATAGTAAAAGAAGTGAACATATGACCTCCCCAAGCTCATGATCAAACTTATGATCACTTAAGCTAACCTTTGAAACTTAATTAGCCCAATTTGTATAAGTTCTATTTCATTACATAAACTTTTCACACTTTGATTTTACAATGTATCAAGACCATTACATACCACTATTTAAAAAAAACATTATTATTAACATTAACTTAAATAAAATATTTTACAATATATATCAAGGCCATTACATACCACTATAAAAGACATTATTATTAGCATTAACTTAAATAAAATATTTTACAATGTATCAAGGCCATTACATACCACTATAAAAGACATTATTGTTAACATTAACTTAAATAAAAAGAATAAGATAATGTTTTTTTTATTTTTGAAAAGATAAAATTTGAAATACTTATAAATTATTTTAAAAAAATAAATAATATAAATTAACTATTAATTATTAATTATTTATTTGAAAAGATAAAATTTGAAATACTTACAAATTATTTTTAAAAAAAATAAATAATATAAGTTAACTATTAATTATTTTGTTTATTATTTATGTAAGTATTTACATAATGGGTTTTATACAAAAATAAGAGAAATCCAATAAATACATATATTCATTTTATAACTAATTAATTATTATATTAATAAAAAATCTAATATATTTATTTAAAAAAATAAATATATCAATATTCTTATTTTTAAAATGTATAAATTTCAATCTAAATCAATTTTAATAGAAAAAAAAAATTTTCTTATGGCCATCGAAATTTGAAAAGCAAACAAAAATATCCTAAAATCATGGAATATATGGAAGACAAATTTCTTTATTTTAAGTAAAAAATCACCTTATCTACTACTATGTCTTACACGAGTGACATTAATTCATGTTAATATATTATATCAAAATATAGATGAGGCCATCTTCATTCTTACAATAAGTTTCCCCCTAAATATGTTAATAGTTATATCTCTTATAAAGCATTTCTTCAAATAATAAATTTCACCTTTGACATAACAAGTTTTCTTCTCTTCATTTAAATATATTATCAATTATATATATTTTTTAAAGCATTATTTTCAAGTGTAAGTTTGGCCTTAAAATGATTATATGTCTCTTGTCTCACAAATGAGAGATCTCATATATCAATTTAGTGTCTAAATGACTTTAAAAATAAATTATTATTATTATTATATGTTTTTCACTGAGTGTTTTTCTTTAACTTATGATGTTATTGATTTTTCAACTTCATGCTAGGTTGCTTTTTCTAAAATTTGAACAAATTATTCCAATAGAAAGATGCAGTGCAAACGTAGTTGTGAAATGCATACAATGGAGTTGCAGGAGTGCTTTTTGAAACCCGAGCTACTCATTGCTTGTGTGTACCGACTTAGCTTTTGGAAGATCGTCCCTTCATCAAAATAAATGTCATTTATAGTCGTGAAGACTAGAATAAAACCGCCCGGTTGGTCATGTGGCCACCAAATTAGAGGCATTGTGGTCAAATTGTTTGGTTGTGCTGGTCTGGCAAGGGGTGACCTATGGAGGATGAATAATAAGGAATGGAAGCAAGATAAATTATTAACTAGTGTATAATATTGGCATGCTACAATCACACAAACAATAGACATGAGTGTTTTAGGATGGTGGACGAGGAGAACATAGTTGATACAATAGGGGAACATACTAAGTCTAACATTCCTTTATGTTGTAAGTTAGAAGAGAGTATCCCTCTAAAAGAGAGTGTTGTGTCGAGTTTAAAGGATTCTTCTTTGGAAAAGGTGCAAGAGGGGGATTTGAATGAGAATGGAGGGGGAAATCGACTACTTTGTGGTCAAATAAGGTGAATGAAAAAAGTTCCCCAATGTAATTGATAGGCCCTAAAGAGGTTTTAGGAGGAAAATAAGAAGTGGAGAAAGGACCGAAACCCCAGATATTTGTAGGGAGGAAGGGCCATAAGTACATTAAGCTATCAAAGGGGAAGGCAAGGCTGGTATTGGGGAAATATATCACGATAGCTTAGGTGATAGAAATGTCTAGTAAAACCCTCATTAGTCACTTTTATGGAAGGTTCTCAATAAAGAATACCATTAGGCTCTAAAGAGGTTTTAGGAGGAAGGGAAGAGGTCGAGAAATGACTCAAACCCCATATATATGTAGGGAGGAAGGGTCATAAGTGCATTAAGCTATCAAAGGTGAAGGAAAGGTTGGTATTGGAGGAGAATATCATGACAGTTAATGTGATAGAAATGTCTTGTAAGACCCTCACTGGTCGTTTTTATGAGAGGTTATCAATAGAGAATAGTTTTTCCTTGTCGATTGAAAGGAACTAATTGCAGGTGCTAGGATATATGTTGAGCTTTAAGACTTTGGTAGGAAGATTTTTGGACTTTCACTTTCATTTTGAAGAATATGATCAATTAATTATGGAGGCAAAGTGGTATTGGAGTTTGGATTCTCTTATTTTGAAGAGATAGTATTCTCTTTTTGACCCTAGATTAGAGTGAGTAACTAGGAATTTGATTTGGGTCAAACTACCAGGGTTAACCTTGGAATTATAAGTAGAGGATGTCTTTAAAGCCACTAGGAAGACTTTTTCGCAGTGCCCAAAGTTTGACCCTAGGTTTCAGACATCAAAGTCTCACTATGTTGCTCATAGATAGGTGGATATTGAAGTCAAGGATGGTTTAGTAGATGAGATAGAGAACATGGTGAAAATAAGGTTTATGTGCAATATTTGGACTATGTTGATTCACTATTTTGATGCTCAAGATGCCATGTTGTTACACATCAAAATTCCTCACTTTGACAATGTCACAAGTGTCGTACTTTCATTGTCGCAAGTGTCATAAGTGTTGCAAGTATTGCACTTTTATTATCACAAGTGTCGTAAGTGTCGCATTCACTTCTCCTAAGTGTCGCATCTCAAACGACACCATAAAAACACTTGCTACAACCCCTAAAACATGTTAGAAGAAGAATCCCCATCATCTGATACTCAGAACAAGTATTTTACCTAGGGAATTACTCATCTTGGTGACATTTTCGAATATCAGCGCTCCCCTACTCATACATAGGGAGCACTAGAGCTCCTTGTCCATCTTAAGGGGCTGCTACAACCCTCTTTTGTCCACATTAAGGGAGCGTTGAGTTGGTTGAGGGAATCTTGCAGGAATCACACTTTCCTCTAAAGATATTTATGGATGGGTTGGGTTAGTTTGGCTCAAATCTGACTCCAGGTATGCATCTAAGGAAGATATCACAACTAATGGAGCCATATCCTCAACCAATTCAAAATATACTCAAGGTGGTTGAGCCTCTCAAAGCCTATAAATGGAGGCATTTCCATGGTGAAAAGGGGGAGAAATTAGCAAAGCATTGTTATTTTGATTGTGGATCTTTTGAGCAAGGGTTGGACGAAGAGGACTTGGAGAGGCTGTTGCAACACCATATAAAGATTGTAAGTTTTCCTTTCTAAGTTCTCACTAATATACTTGTCTTATTTCCTTCAAGTATGTGTTTACATGTGTTTGTCTATGGTTGTCTTAATCTACATAGATGAATTGAATTTGTCTAATCCATTAGAGTAGGAGATAATCGTGTGTTTCTTGATGTCCATTGTGGGTACTGATTGGAGCTCATGGATTGGAGCAGCTTGGACAAACGTCATAAATGAGGTACATCATACTTCCCCTCCTTCTCTCTTTTTTGATTGAAAAAATGAATCTATAGGAATGGTAGTGTCCAAATGTAATTTTATGTCTTAGTATAGGGGTCTGTAATCCAAGGGAAAATTCACATGTCCGCAGGGGAATATTTTCATAGCAGAAATTGAAAACTCTGATGGGGATCGAACTTTCATTTGTTCTTCCCTTGGTTCATCCAAGATTTTTTCCTATCCTTAGATCCTACTTGTTGATTTGGTCTGAAGATTTCATCTTCCTTTTCTTTGCTAGTTTTCTCGTAGAGATTTTTACTGAAATTTCCTAAGTTATTGAGCTTTTTGAGTCTTTTTCAAACTTTCTTCAGAACTATCCCTCCCCTGCAGTTCAAACCAGGGCACTACTTCTTTATCAGCACTCCCCTAGAGCCTTCTAGGGAGTGTTGTAGCGCTCTATTCTCTTGGTTACCATAGTGTTGATTTCCTTTTTCTAGGGAAATTTTCAAGTGTGTTTCTTGTTGGGTCTAGTCTTTAGATCTTTCTCTTTAGCTCAGAGTTTCTTCTATTTGACCTTGGATCTTGTTTGATTATAAACTTGTTGTTCTTCATTCTTTTTAGTCTTTATTGAGTTTGTGTTTTCTTTCGTCATTGCAAAATCGACCCTTTCTCTCTCATATTTGGTTTCCCTTTTTTGCAACTCTTCTTGATTATTTGTTGATTAGAGGAACTCACAGGAAATATTGTTGATCATATTGATTTATTTTTCTTTGATCTCTTACTCAATTCTTGAAGACTATAAAGTATGAATGTTTTATTTATTAGTGTTTTTGGATCTTTGATTGAGCAGTTTGATATTTGTTATTCTTTCGATTTCTTGTTTAGTGTTGACAATATCTTTGTTTGCATGCTCTTTTTCTTCATACTCTTTTCAATCCTTATAGTGAAATTTTTCATTATTAGTGAAAGAATGAAGCATTGGATGAACATCATTGTTTACATCTAAAACCGAACAAAGAAGGATTTATATGCATTGGTTTTGGATATTGAAAGGTTTTTCTTATTGATAATTTGGCAAATGTGTGAATTCTTGTTTGGGAACATATAGCATAATTTGTTTTGCATTTACTTTGAGTGTTTGTTAGTGACGAAAAGAAAAAGAAAATATTCTCCTTCCCGTAGCTAGAATTTCATTGAAAGAAAATTTGCATATCATTATTTTTACCTTCTTGTGGAGTTGAGTCTCAAAACATCACCAGTTTCACTATCATTCACCCTTGTGTAACAAACAACCACGAAAATAAGCGCTAATTAAAATTTAACTAGAAACTTTTATTTTTAGATCTTTACACCAACAGTAGACTAGGAATAGAGCTTTGGAATAGGCTGTGAGGATAACTCTCCAAAGCATTCAAGACAAACAAAGAATCTTGTGATAGGGAGAGAAAATACAACCTTTGTATAATCATAGTTGGGATCCCCCTCTCACATAGGTGTTAAACACAATGTCGCGTGCAGGAGAGCAACAAATATTATCCCTCTGAGGCTTAACCAATCATGACAGAGCAATTGTATATTAGGGGTTCTTCTTGAGAATCAGTTGTTTTCATTTGGTCTCGGATCTTTGTTAATTATGAATCCATTCGGGGTCCTCAAGAATTTACTGGTCTGCTTGTCCTCAGTTATATTGACGAATTTCAGACTTGATATCCTGCCCATACGTTTGAACCCGACTGTTGACTGTACCTACCCAAAGGCTAACTACGAGTTGGTATCCTTAGTGGTCATAATATTTAGGGTCCTTACATGAGCTGCCAGTGAAGGGAAGTCTTTGTTGTACCTAGATTAGACGTTGGTCAAACTCACTTAGGCTCCTTGGAGGGTAACCCACAAGTAAAACCGTGAGGAAACTTGCACCAAGGCGTAAGTCTGTTAAGCAGGCCGCCAATGTAATTGATCCACCCACTCAATCATATCCCCTTCTCACTTTGTTCTCATGGTGTTGGATTTCATCACCAAATTGTATGTTCATTAAGAGAAGTTATTGTTTTGCTTGTTGGTTTTCTAAATTTTTAGCGAATGTTGTTTGTTCACCCTAGTTGTCTTTAAGATTGGTATTGTGGTTGATAAAGGTCTTTGTCAATCATGTAGGATGAAAGGGTTTCATCTGGAAGGCTATGAACCCATACCTCTTAACTCACCTGAAGACACTTACCGTGAAGAGGTTGAAAACTATTCAGACGTTGGGAGTGTTTCTACTCCTTTAATCGAAAATCCTGAGAGAGTTATAGTAGTATTTCAGGAAGGTCGTACCCCTCCTACAAAATTGTCTTTGACAAACCCTCACGATCCACTCCTTCTCTTAGTAGACTCCTTAAGAAACATCATAGTTGAAGATTATCCTAGGCTACCATCAAGGCCATATGAAGAACGTAACATGGAACCAGAACAACCAAATCTAAATGAAGAATATGCTACCCATGTCCGCTCTACTGAAATGGTAGATCCACATCAAACTCTTGTTCATCCTATATGGATAAATCCATCGATTCATGATCTTTATGAAAAAAATATTTTTAACCGACCACTTTTTAAACCTCCACATACATTAGTCACCACCAGTGCAGACGCAAGACCATCAAGTCAGTTCGTTGACCATCCTGTCGAATAAACACTCAATACTTCTACCACTTCAGGACAAATAACGATTGAAACGGGATTTGTATTACCTATTCATTTGCAAAGTATTGTGATGGTTACACCTACAATCCCTCTTCAAGCAATAGCTTCATACACACCACAAAATCTCGTTGGGACACATTCACATCATAGAATCAAAAATCCTGTCATACAACAAAGCCCGATTGTAGGACAAGTCCCTACTGGGGGGAAATCCTCTGTTAGTAGAAAAATACCTCCTAGGGGGAAACCCTCATTCAATGGACAAATATTGACTGGGGGAAACCCTTGTTCAGTGGACAAATCATGGCTGGGGGGCAACCTCCATTCACTAGAAAAATCCCAGTTGTTACCCAACCGATGGCAGGGGGACAATTTCAAACTTATTGTGTCAGAAACCCGCAACAATATTGGGGACCATCCCAGGGGGGATCTTCAAATCCCAACCCGCGGGGAGGATCTCTAAGTCCCGATCCTTATGGATTATATTAGGGAAAACCCTTCCCAGGTGTCCTGAATCCCACTTGGGATCCTCAAGGCCAATCATATTTTCCTCCACAGGTTCAAATCCGTTATCATCCTCGAAATCAACCTGGGTACCCTCCTCAGGGTAAACTTGCCTACCCTCCTCGGGGGAAACCTAGTTACCCCCCTCAATATCAAACTGGCTATCCTCCCCTGGGATACATTGGTTATCCTCCCCAGGGCCAAATGGGTTTTTCTTCACCTTTTACATAAATTCCTCAACAAATGAATCCCACTTTTGCTGGCCAAAATGCACAACAACCACATATGGGAGGACCTTATGGATACAACTATCCACCACAACTATTTTACGGTCCTACTAGTGTTCCTATGCCTCACCAGTATCATCCTCAAGCTAATCAACAATTACCTTTCCTAGATACTTTAGATCTACCGAATCTGTCAAGATTAACAAACAATCCCATATTACACGCCTCTTTTTGGGTAGTAATGCTACCCAAATTACCATCTGATATTCCAAAATTTGATGATAAACCTGGAGAAGGCCCAAATAACCACCTCATGACATTTCATCTGTGGTGTTCATCAAACTCACCGATGGATGACTCTATTCATTTACATATTTTCCAACATACTCTTATGGGTTCAACGTCAAAATGGTACATTGAGTTACAATGCGAAACTTTTAGAGATTTCAATTCACTTCCTATGGATTTCCTCACCCATTTCCAATTTCCCATCAGATATGAAATTGGCACGGAAATCTTGAGCTCCCTTCATTAAACTAACTCCATACATATTTATGATCATATTCATGAATGGAGATGACAATGATGGTTGATCAAAGCCACCATTCCTTACCAGTTATTGGTTGAATGGTTCACAAAATATCTATTACCTCTTATTGCATGCAATGTAGCAATGGGTGGTGTAGTTACAGAAGAGGAAGCCATCGCTTGTGCCCAGTATTTGGATCTGGTTTATTCCAGATTCGGTACTTTGTGTGAATTGATCCCAAATGCTCCCTGCACATCAACTGATCCATCGAAACCATCATCCATCGCTCACTCATATAGTGTTATCGGTTCCATAAAAACCCAGCATGTCTCACAATCGACTCGCACAACCAATCATTCAATAATTGCCTCGAATATAGTGCATACTCCTCTCTCATCAAATTCCACCCCTAATAAAGTATCTGAAGTGAATGCAGTTCAATCTACTTCACCGCCACAATCAAGGGGAGGGAAAGAAAAATAAGAATAAACCCAAGAAAAATAATAATCAAACTAAAAATACAAAAACACAAGCACAACCACCTGCTATTGAAAAGAAACCACAACGCAAACCAAAATTTCCCTATGTTATATGTGTTGAAGATAACTACACACGAGATTGTCCCCACCAAGAAGAAGTATCCAAATTATTTAAAGGAAATTCTCAAGCCAATGTTTTGACACATCATTTTCCACAGCAGCAGTCATTGGTTGCAAAAAATCATGCACCTCTGGAAGGAGGAAACCCAATTCATCCTTGTAACAAGGATGCTTCATCGAGTGCACACATTTATATGTTTAATGGTGTATATTTGACCAATAGAACTACGACATATGACAGACCCTCAAGAAAACCCGGTAAGGAAAGCGTAATTAATGGAACTGTGACTAATCCACCTTCCACTTCAGTTACCCCTCCATCTCGACCTCTCCATATTGAGAAACCTAATTTTGACTCTCTCTTACGTCTGCCCAAGAGTACAATCAGAAAGTTGACTGTTAATCCTAACTCTCGTGCTGCCTAGAACTACAACATTATTGAATATTTGTCCCAAAAACCTTGTGTGACGTCGGCTCTTGAAGTTATGAAACACTGTCCTAGTCAACATAGAAATCTCTTGGAATCCATCGGAGCTATAGATCCCGAGTCATCCAATAATATCACCTTTAACATGGACAATTATAAATCTAGACTCTTTCACCAACTTGTGTTCCAAATTGATGTTTTTGTTCATAATCAACATATTCATTACACTATATTGGATGAGGGAGCATCAACATGTGTCATGTCCTTAGCCTGTTGGAAAGTCCTAAAATCACCTGATCTCAACCAATCTCTAACCATGTTAAAATCATTTGATGGAAGAGGTTTCAGACCTCATGGACTGTTACAATCATTAGTTGTTCAACTGGGGGGAGGGGATTGTTTCTATTGATGTAGAATTAGTCAACGCTCCTCTAGATTATAATTTATTGCTTGGAAGAATTTGGTTTTATGCTATTACCATTGTGGCTTCATCAGTTTTTCGATGCATTAATTTTACTCATCAAGGAAAAATAATGACCATCGATTAGTTAGATTACTGCACCCCTGATGCTCGCACTCAAACAACCAATAATATTCCATTTTTGGGGGATTCAAAGATTACTTGTAGTTTTACTAAAATATTCTTCACTCATGGGAAATTTCCCCACACCTATTCCTCCAACTATGCAACATATTGCAACAGACAATATGATTTCAACTATGGTACATCAATCCCTTGAATCATATGATCCATGGATTGTGCCCAGTCCTTTAGAATTTGATACGCTAGGTGACATTATGGAACTTAGTCACGTAGAGGCCGAGTACGACTCCATTCAATCTGCCTATCCTTTCCCCGACGACCAACATCTGTTGGCATCTAATTCCTATTCTTTACCATCTTGGTTAGATTCCCTATCCTCCACTTTTGATTACATCCTATGTATTTTCCCATCTAATGAATCCATTATGGAAATGATTAATATAGAGGAGGCATCGTGGGATGACAACCACCATCGGTCATCCTTTCTTCCCAGTTTGGATGAAATTGAGAAAGATATTTCATCTATCTTTCCCACCGATATTGTTGACGCTTCCCAATCTCTAATACTCACTCAGGATACAATCTTCGAGGGAAATTTGGGAAACATATATCAAACAATCAGTGTTGACATATCCACAAAATAAGGTGTTGTGGAAAACATACAACTAGGTGTGAACTATTCAACTGAAGAGATTGAAACTTACACCACCTTGTTTAAATAATTATGTGACATCTTCGCTTGGAGCTATGAATAAATGCCAGGGATAGACCCTTCGATCATTGTGCATGAAATCAAAACTTACCCTAGATTTAAACCTGTAAGATAGAAACTTCACCTTGTTCATCCCAAGAAAACTACAGAAATCAAGGCAGAAGTAGAAAAGTTATTGAAATCTGGTTTTATTTATCCTGTACCTCTGACCGAATAGGTTTCCAAAATCGTTTCGGTCGCCAAGAAACAAGGGACAGTTTGTGTTTGTGTCAACTATAGGGATCTAAATAAGACTTCTCCAAAGGACAATTAACCTACGCCCTTCATCGACCAAATTATTGATAATTACGTCACAAGCATCATTTTCTCTTGTATTGATGGCTTCTTTGGCTATAACCAGATCGATATTTTACCTGATGATCATAACAAAATATCCTTCATCTTCCCATGGGGGGCTTTCACCTATCGAAAATTACCTTTTGGCCTTAAAAATGTTGGAGCCACTTTCCAGTGAGTTATGTCGTATGCTTTCCACAACATCGAACATATTGTTGAACCCTATCTCAATGACTTTCTAGTTCATTCATCTCGTCGACAAGATCATATTGGTCATCTATGATCAATCTTTCTTAGATGTAGGCATTGCAATATACGTTTGAACCCCCATAAATTCATTTTTTTTGTTGAATCGGGGAGACTCCTTGACTTCGTAGTGTCCAAATATGGGATTAGGTGGATTCCTTAAAAGTCAAAGCTATTCTCTCTTTACCTCATCCCAACAATCTTACCCAACTTCAAAGTTTGCAAGGGAAGGAAAACTTTCTATGTCGTTTTATCTGCAATTATTCCGAAATTACCAAAGAATTCATGAGATTACTGCAAAAATATGCCCCTTTTATCTGGGATGCAACTGCTCAACGCTCATTTGATGATCTCAAAAATGCTTTAACGAATACACTGTTGTTACAACCCCCAACTATGTGAGAGATTACATCCTTTATTTGAATGCCTCCGCTTCCACTATTGTCATGGTGTTATTACAAGAGGACAATGAAGGTGCAGAACATGTGATTTATTATTTAAGTAAGAGCCTTTCAGGTCCTAAACTCCGTTATTCATATGTTGAAAAGTTGTCTTTGGCGACAGTCATTGTTTTTCAAAGGTTTCGACACTATATTTTTCTTTGCACTACCACGTTCATTGTTGACTCGAACCCCATGTACCACATCTTGACTCGTTAAGTACTTGGGAGAAAACAATCCAAATGGATCGTCATTCTCCAATAATTTGATCTCGAGATTTCCAAATCCAAAGCAAAGAAATCATTGGTTTTTGCCGAATTAATTTGCGATCTTCTCCATACTGATGAGGACATTGAGCCCAGTGATTCCCTTCTGGATGAGTCATTGTTCCTCATTAGTACGTATGACCCGTGGTATGGAGACATTATTCTATATCTCCAGACCCAACGCTTCCAACCAGGTATTTCACATGATGAACGATGTCGCATTAGACACCATTCAAAGTACTACCTTATCATTGGAGACAATTTGTATCAATGAGGTATTGATATTGTTCTACGACATTGCTTAACCCATGAAGAGGTTGAGTGAGTTTTAAATGATTGTCACCTTGGAGCTTGTGGTGGTCATCTTTTTGGGATGCCTACAATCCAAAAAATATTATGTGTCAGTTATTTTTGGCCTTCCATATTCAAAGACTGCATTGAGGCCATTAAAAAATTCCCACCCTGTCAAATATTTCAGAAGAAAGAATGTACCCACCCAACTCCACTCCATCCAATTGTCGACACCATCCCCTTTGCAAAATGGGGTATTGAATTCATGCAATGTAAGCCTACCTCAGTCGAGGGGCATGGTTATAGTATTGTCGCATTCGATTATTTCACTAAATGGGTTGAGGATATCCCTACATTTCTTAACGATGGCCGAACTGCAACACTTTTGGTGTTCAATAACATCACTGTTCACTTCAAAGTCCCACAATCTATTGTAATCGATCATGGATCCCCTTTCCAAAACCAGATGATCGGTGAATTGCACACCAAGTTGGGTTTTCTTCATGAAAATCCATCCCCTTAATATCCTCAAGCCAATGGACAAGTTGAAGCCATCAACAAAGTCTTGAATACCATGCTTCAACGCATGGTGGGGGTGAACAAAACATCTTGGCATTTGAAACTCTTATGAGCACTTTGGGCCTATCGGACTTCAATTAAAACCGACATTGGATTCACACCCTTCCAGTTGGTATATGGGCTGGAAGCGATGTTTCCAATTGAATGCAAGATTCCATCCCTGAAACTCACCGTAGAGATCCTACCCCACACTTCTGTCGAAGAAGAACAATTTGTATATCTAACAAAGTTGGATGAAACTTGTCGTGATGCTACTCTCATTAATAGACACATCAAAAACACATCAAAACTCAATACGATAAGTCTGTTCAACCTCGCGCTTTCGAAGAAGGATATATAGTCCTAGTTTATGACCAAGATCATGGCAAAATTGGTGTAGGTAAGTTAGAACCTATGTGGTGTGGTTCATACATCGTGAAACGTGTGCTACAGAGAGGTGCCTAAAAGTTAATGAATTACGATGGATTATCTCTTGGTGAGCCCTGAAATGGGATTTACCTGAAAAAGTACTATGCATAGAATATATCGCATGTATGCTTTGTACATTATTGTACTATATGTTTTTGGTTTGTTGTGTCTTTACTTTTGCGTGCGCGAGTTTTGCCCATTTTTAAGCTGCTTATCCTTTTCTTTGTGCTTGAATTCGCAGATGACAACATCCTTTCCTATCTATTTAGGATTTGTGAATGGTGTTAGTCGACATATCAAGAACATAGCTTCTGCAGCTTGGGTCATCTACCGCCTTAGTGAGTTAGTGAGTTCAAGAGCAATTTGCCTCGGATTTGCAACCAATAACGTTGCAGAATTTCATGTCGTAATTGGACTTTTAACCGAAGCTTCTTCTTTAGGTATATCTCAATTGATTATCAACCTTGATTCTCAACTCAGGGTCCGTCAACTTAACCGTGAATACACTGTTCGTAATCCAGTTTTTCTACGTCTCTATATTTTGGTTCGTCGTCTCGAGAGATCTTTTGACTTCTTAGAATATAGACATATATCATGAGAACTTAATATGATTATGAATTTGTTAGCAAATTATATGTTGGATTGGCACATTATGTTGATATTATGGTAGTTGCAGGAGGTATTAAACCTCCACGTGTAACCCTGACAAGAATAGAATATTCCAAGAAGCAAGAAGAAACCCTAAAGCATTGGACATAACCCTAGAAGATAAGTCGTCTAAAGAAAATAATTAATATTGAGTTTTTAGCCTCTAAAAAGAGAAGTCATCCCAGAAAACTAAGGAAGAGCAGTATAAATACAGGATGCGAGATCTCATTTGGACACACACAGCTTGCAACTGCAAAAATTTAGTGCGCACTGCAGAAATTTAGTAAGTGCACAATTCTGGAGAGTAGTTGCAATTGCAGCTACTGCAACTAGTATTTTTCGGTTTTAGGCTTGGACTTTCTCTTGGTTATGGTTTGGAATTTCTTCTTGGTACACTAGATCTGGAGAGTGGTATGCTACCTTGATTGGATTTTGGACCTAGGGTTTTCTTTCTGAATTATTCTCTCTGTCAAGGTTAAGGTGCTCGGGGGTGGCTTCGGCCTATGGTTAGGTGACAATATTGCTATATTGTCTATGGTCAAACAAGCACACCTATTATTTTTCTAACACATTACACATAGATAAGCATTTAGAACATAAAGCATGTGAATTAAAACATCACATCATTTAAAAACATAGGTATCCATGGAAAAACTCATGTGTGTGTGTGTGTATGTGTGTGTCTGTATATAAAATAGAAAAAGTGTGTCAAAATACATCTGATCCAAAAAAGTACATAGCAGGGCAAAAAAGTGGGCCATTGTGCCCATGACATCATCATAAAAGACTACTATGACAGGAGACTCTACTCGTCTTCTTGCACTACATTGTTCTCAGCATAGCACACAATTGCTATAGACACTCGCCGCAGCAGATGAATGAGGCCTTTTGACACTTTGATTGTGTGCCTCTGAAGGTGAAAAGGTACATCATGTATCCTCATAGAGGGAATACCCATGGTTAATCCACAGAGGTTCCTCTCCACCTCACAAAGTCCTCCTACTCTAACACCAACCTCCGATGCTTCCTTAAAATCACCACAACATTCGAATGCTGACATCCCCGCCGAACGTGAAATACCTTTGTCTGCATGATGAAAACTAATGATTTAGATCCCTCATTGTACAACAAAAAAAATACATACATACATACATACATACATATATATATATATATATATATATATATAAACAAAAAAACATTGTTGCAAGGTCACGATCTTTCGTATTTTACCTGACGCATCCCACTATGCCCCTTTGGAGATCACTAAGTCCACACTGCCCCTAAAATCAACCCCAACATAAGGGTAATCCTCTATCACCACGATCTGCCTTATCCACCATGCAAAGAAGTCAGCAGTAAAACGGAAGGTTGAGGGCTCATTCCCCAACCGAGGCGAGAGGCTCGTCCATCTCTCCATCTGAGGCTCAGATGCAGGGCACGCTATCAATGAAACATGTGGTTACATCTCTGGTACTCGCTCCAAAAAGAATGACACCAAGAAAGATCCATATTCAAATTCCTTCTACCTACCCGTTATGCACTTAGAGATTTGCTCTTTGATATTTCTCAGAAACCATGCACACTAATTAAAGATCTTAGGTTCAAGACATTGAACAACATACGTTATCTGCGATTTGGAAGAAACATTTGAACTGGTGCTTCCCGCCAGTTTACTGATGGAAAAAAGGATAGATCGAAGAAGAAGATCCCTCACGTCTTTGATGACAATTCTCCCCCCTACTAGGCTAGATCCTGGAACACAATACTAAGCAACATATGCATCTGTTAGCAATGGTGTGGATTGGTGTCCAGATAAAATGATGGGTGCTCCCCTCTTCAAGAGCCCCATCAAGAATTACATGTCCTCGATATTGATCTCAAGCATATGAGATCCCACTTGGAATGATTTTTCATCACTATCCCACAACCCAATCAAATACTCAAGCAAAAGGAATTCCTTCCTCATGTTTTGTAGCTTGAAATATTTCAACAAACTACATTATTGAAGAGTTTCCCTCGCTTGAGGGTCTTGTAAAGTGGCCATATCATCAAACACATTCTCTCCTTCTTTCCATTCGATCATTTTTTCCAATGAAAACCTACAAACCAAAAAAAAATCACATTAGCCAAGTTTTTAAAAAGGGAAATTGCTTTTTCATAGCTGAAAAAACTAAAAAAAAATAATTTGTGTACCTATTATCACATATAGTTGTCAAGGGAAGCAGATCATCCAAGTTCATGGTCTACACAGGAAGCGTCTGAGCGCAGCATGCAGAGCAGCTCATTTCGGGCTTAAAATACAAACATGCGGGCTCAATTTTGCGACGGTGGAGATCCCTTGTGAGGATCAAATTAGTGGCCCCTAGGTATTCAAAGTTTCATAATTGCATGAAGTATAGCGCCATAAAAAGAGTCGAATCCCGAAGCGAGATGAGTCGTTGATATTGAAGGGAGCATGTGGCGTCTGATCCAAGTGTTCGGGAAAATAAGCTTAGGGAGGTTTGAAGTAGGAAGTGTGTAAAACTTTTGAAGGGCCGAAGCCCGAAGTCCCGAAGTGAGTCTGGACCATCCGTCAGTAGGGACATGCGGCAACTAATCTTTCACTTCGAGAATTTTCCTTCAAGAATCTCTTCATGTTTCACATTCAAAGCGTCGAAGTCCCAAAATAGATCTCGGCCATCTGAATCCAGACTGCCACACGTCATTAGATCTGTCACTCTGGGATTTTTGCAACGAGAAATGTGCCAAGTTCCCAAATTTCTGAAGTCCCAAAGACCCGAAGCGTCGAAGTCCCGAAGTGTCGAAGCATGTGGCACTCTAATCAGGCATGACACGTGGCAGGATATCCTTCGCTTTGGAGGTTTTTTCTATGTGGGGTTTTTCATGTTTCACTTTCAAAACACCTAAAGCCCGAAGGCCCGGAGTAAGTCTCAGTCGTCCGATTCTAATGGACACATGGCACCAGATCTAGAGCTCCGGAGGAAAGCGAAGGGGAAAAAGCGAGATTTGAATTTTGATTTTCTCAGAGCCCGGAGACCTGAAGGGATCTTAGTTGTTGATCCAGGAGCCATGCGTCGCCAGATCCTTAGCTCTGAGTAAAAGTGCATGGAAGAGGATGAGGTTTGAGATTTATTTTCCTATAGCCTGAAGACCCGAAGGAGATCTCAACCATCAATTTAAGAGGATACGTGGTAGTCATCAGTATGGACATTTGGTGCACTCATTAGTCGTGACACCTGGCACATATTCGGCAATGACACATGGCACTCAGTCCAGCCAGCCATGGGCATATCATTCTATTCTTTCTTAGTGACATGTGTCAGTTCTCTTTCATGACACATCATCATGGTGACATCATGCCTCCATGTCCAATCATCCTCTAGGAGGTATTATTGTTCAACGTCAAAAGTAGCGTCCCCCCCCCTAGGGCACAATTTGGTGGATTCTAAAGATGGTGGGTGGTAAGCTTGGCGGTGGTGCCAAATCTCGCAAGTGTGCCCAAATCGCAGATAGTGTCCAGATCTACGGCCACGGTCCATTATAGGGGCACAACATACTCGGGCGATAATTTTCTTGAGCGGTCCCACAATTGAAACTGTGGTAAGGCAAAAGTGCTACGTGGAGAAATATGGTGAATTGTGGGCCCAAATGCGGTCTGAACCTAAACCACCTTTGAGAGGCCCCACAATCACATGTTTATATGCCATCGTATCCGAGAGTAGTACATGGCCGCCCCCTGAGCATTAAGTCGCGTTCAGTCTCTGAGGAAAAAGCAGTAAATGAAAGGTAGGTTTGGTGGTTTAAACCTCATCTCATCCCAGAAATGGAAGGTATGGAAAGTTTGGTTGTGGGGAGTGAACCGTCAATCCATGGTACCCCTACGAGCATATTTCCCTACAGACCCATGCCAATCTGAGCTCGCGTCTAACAAAGGGGTGCACGTTCAGTCTAAAAAAAGAACTTGTCGACGCAAAGCTTTGATTGTAATGGTCAGGTCACACTCTTGGTGGTGGCGAATTGTTCTGAGTGTAAATAGATAGTTTTAATATTTTGTTAAGGTCATCAACTAGTTGAGCAGAGCTCCCTATTTTGTAATGTTTTGATGCCAAAACTATTCTCTGGTTATGTATCAAATTTGAGACTTTCATGTTAATAGAAGTCAGCTTCTTTTCATCTCTCTATAAAAACTGTGCTAAAACACTCGAGCATGGAGGATCCAGTTGAGGGTTGTTATGTTGTTGTAATGTAGGTTTGATTACAATGGTATCGTGACCAGTTTTAGTCAGCTCCCTTGTTATCTTTTTCCCTCTTACAATGAATGGCTCGAGCATGGAGGATCCAATCAAGTTGTTGCAGCTGCATTATGATGTAGGTTTGATCATCGTGTTGTTGTGACTGTGTTGTTTGGACATATTTCAATGTCTAAATCTTGATCTCAAGAGTGATCTTGAGTCTAATTTTTTCTTCTCCAAGCTACTTGAAACCCTGATGCTCATAGCATCCTTGTTCACCTTTATCACTAAATCTTCCCTCTGCTCACACTTAAACTCAACTCACTGACTGAAGTTAATGTGGCCCTCACTTCCCTGTGCATTTCTTGTCCAGTTCTGTGTTGAACATCATTCATATATTTAGTTTTGTCCATTGACCTCCCTTCATATAAAACCCACATCCACCAAAAACTCTGATGGGTACTGGGCTTATCCTCCCGCAATATGAGGGTGACTCTCAGTGCTAACAGTACCCAACGCTCCCTTGAAGACAAAATCTGAGTGCTAACGCTCCCCTAAATGGGTTACCAAGGCGTTGAGATCTCAACTCGCCCCCTCCCCTCCCTCGATTACTTAAGGGAGCGTTGATCTGGTTCGACACTATGGGTCTTTCTAGAGGGATAAAACCCATGAAATAAGCACTAAAAATTAAAAAGAAATCATGCAAAATGATGGGAGGGATCAGACTACTAACTTGGTCCTGACGAAACTAAAAATGATCGCCCATAGCTCCCGCAATCAATGCCAAAATAATCGCTAAAAAAGGGAGAAAACTCAAGAGAAAAGGGAAAATTGCAAAGTGAAAGGTGAAAATGAATTGGTTTTTACCCCAATTTTACTTTTTACCATTTCTAAATTTAAGTCATTGAACCCCTTTTCAAATTAATAATATTTATCTTTTTGGGTTTTTCCAATTGTCATTGATTTCTAAAGGAATTGTTGACATTTTTTCCCAGAATGATTTGTTTACGCAGGTATATACGGAGAATAATCTTTTTGATCACATTATAACCCTATCAAGCAAAATTCATCGTACTTTGAGCTCGTTAAAATATGAAGAGTCATCTATTGGGTGGTAGTTTAACCCTTTTTCGGCCCCAATAGACTAACTACGAAAAAGGAATGCTCTAGTCAATCTCGTCTTGAAGAGTTCTCCATCGTATTAGTTTATACTTTTTCGGACCTCAGAGACTAAAATTGCGAAAAAGGAAAATCTTGGATTTTTCTTTAAGTTATTTTCAAACTCCCTAAACATGAAAAACAACAAAGTTTCCTTCTCTAGACTCGCAAAACTACACATTGAAGGTCCCATTAGGGAACGAACCCATACTTCTTCCAATTCGTTAAACAAAGGAAGAGGAACTTACCAAAGGTGAGTTATATCGAGCATGTGTTACCCTCCTCAAGCTCATTAAACGAAAAAGAGGTACTCATCTATCTGGATGGGGGAAAAATTGAAGGAAGTAGGTCAAGTTTTTGAGATCTTTTAAAGCAGCTCTTATAGTCTCCTTTGAACATGACACTTTTTTTCACCTTACCATACACTTGGATAATCCATTTTCCTCTGCATTGAACCAATCCTATGACTTTTTCTACTCCTTTGGCCCATCCAAATAATTTCCCATCACTTGTCGCATTATGTTTTGGTCCACTCTAAGTCTATGCTACCAAGTCTTATGTCGTGCCTCAGTGTTCAAGGGAATTCTTAACCTCAAAATTCATCCATCTACAATATTATCAATTCCCATACTCGTGTCAGTCCATTTTTATCTACCATATCTTATCACATTCCTGTGACAATTTTTGTGTCGATTGATGGGGGATACATCAATGCCCTCCTTCGACAAGTCTTTTCCTGTCAACTTCAACAAATTATCCAGGAAATAGACTTAGGAACACATCAATACCTTAGGACCTGCATTCCTCAATGGAAAACCTCCTCGCATTCGGTAGTGGGTATACATCAATGACCCTTGACAGATTGATTCCACGAATGTTTGACTTCAGCTCATTATTCACATTCGTTGGATTGTACTTTAAGTACATTGAGAGTCATCAACATCAATGGTGATTTCTCTCGCAATTGTTAATGGTATACCTCAATGATCGGTAATCAAGCAGTTATTTCCATGTTCAACATCAAATCATCTATTCACATGGACAGAATCGTACTACTATAGGATCGATATGAATACCTTGGGTTGAGTATTCATCTACATATACACTTCACCCAGGTTGTAATGGATATTATTCGACTGATATATATGTTTTAACATAGATCCAATTTGTATTGGTCTTTGGCTATGTTCTTATCACATCATAGCTCCATTGTGTATTATTTTGTGGATATGATCAAGTTAGGTCATAAAGGGATGGATACACATTGTATCTTTGGTGTCCATATCCTTAGTCAATATCATCATGGATCCGCAGTGTATTTATTGGCGGTCGTGCTTTGAGTCACTTGTATTTTGAGCATAGGTATGCATGCCTAGGGGATGGAACACATATTAACAGTGTTTGATGGTTTTCTGCAACTTCTACCAGGTTCTCCAACTCCATACCCTTTCTTTGGAGAATATACAAAGTGTTTTGGCCATCAACATTCCTCTTTTGGCTTCAAACTTTGGGGGTCAATCTGTTACACATCAAAATTCCTCACTTCGACAATGTCAAAAGTGTTGCACTTTCATTGTCGCAAGTGTCATAAGTGTCACAAGTATTGCATTTTTATTATCCCAAGTGTCGCATACACTTCTCCTAAGTGTCACATCTTGAATGACACCATAAAAACACTTGCTACAACCCATAAAACATGTCATAAGAAGAAGCCTCATCATCTGACAGTCGGAGCAAGTATTTTACCTAGGGAATTACTCATCTTGGTGACATTTTGGAAGATCAACACTCTCGTGCTCATACATAGGGAGCATTAGCACTCCATGTCCATATTAAGTGGGCACTACAACACTCTGTTGTCCACTTTAAGGGAGCGCTAAGTTGGTTGAGGGCATCTTCGAGGAAATCCCACTTTCCTCTAAATAAATTTATGGATTGGTTGGGTTAGTTTGGATCGAATCTAAATCCATGGTTGCATCTAAGGAAGATATCACAACTAATGGAGGCATATCCTCAACCAATTCCAAATATACTCAAGGTGGTTAAGCCTCTCAAATTCTATAAATGGAGGCATTTCCATGGTGAAAAAGGTGAGAAATCAGCAAACCATTGTTATTTTGATTGTGGATCTTTTGAGCAAGGGTTGGACAAAGAGGACTTGGAGAGGCTATTGCAACACCATTTGAAGATTGTAATTTTTCCTTTCTAAGTTCTCATTAATATACTTGGCCTATTTTCTTCAAGTATGTGTTTACATATTCTTGTATATGTTTGTCTTAATCTGCATAGATAAATTGATTTTGTCTAATCCATTAGAGTAGGAGATAGTCATTTGTTTCTTGTTGTCCATTGCAGGTATTGATTGGAGCTCGTGGATTGAAGCAGCTTGGAGAAATGTCATAAATGAGTTACAACATACTTCCCCTCCTTCTCTCTTTTTTGATGGACAAAATCAATCCATAGGAATGGTAGTGTCCAAATGTAATTTTTTGTCTTGGTATAGGGGTCTGTAATCCAAGCGAATCACCTATCTGGAGGGGAATATTTATGTAACACATGTGCATGGGCATTTGGAAAAGTTTTATCAATGGAAATTCCATTGGAAAAATTGGAATGGGAAGGAGGTGAGTAAATATTTGAAAGGAGAAGTTTGTATAAGAAATGGTTTAGTCTATAAGGAAAATAGAGAAGCAATTAAGGTATCCCAATCTACAGTTGCTAGGAAAAAAGAGGAAGTAGTGGAAGAAGTTGGTGGGGATGTGGAACAAAAAATTGTCTCCAACACTCATCTAGCAATGGATCAGTCAATAATTAATTAACTTACATTGGATTGGGAGATAGTGCATTAGGAAGGTCTAGTATATCAAGATCCATTGTTGATTAGTAAGTTACCTAGCTTTCTGAAATTTATTGATTTAGTAAATAATTTTTCAATATTGGGTGTCTTAGATGGAATTAGGGATCCTATGGTTTTGAATGATGGTAAGGGGCTGGTCAGTAAAAAGGGAAGGTGTAGGCTTGAGAAAGGATAGAAGCGGGAAGTATCACCCTCATTGAATGAGGTTAGAGATACTTTGGCTATACCTTTGGGAAAAGAGACTCAAGGATTTCTAACATCATCTCTTTCACTTATAAAAAAAGAGGATATTATAACTTCTATCTCTTTCAAATAGCCCCTAAGGTCTAGAAAAATATATGGCTCTAATGATGTTGGTGTAGTAAGGGGGTTGGGAAAGGATGGGGGAAAAGGAAAATGAAATTCTAATGAGGGGTAGGAAGTCCTATATTTATGTAGCTCAGAACAAATCCCTTTGGGTATTGATAGAAGGAAAATAATTAACCCTTAAAGGAGAACTTAGATCTAGGCAGGCCCTAGATTTGGTTACTAAATGTTAATTTTGTTCATAAATACCAAAGGGATAGGCAAGTGCCCTAAAAAACTTGTCTTTGGGTGCCTAAGGGATCTTCATAAACCCGATAACATTCTAACTCAGGAGACTATGGGGGGGATCTAAGATCATAAAAGACTTGAAAAAATACTAGAATGATTGGGATTTCTTAGCAATTGATTCAATAGGGCACTTGAGGGGTTTATTAACTACTTGGAGGAAGCATTTAACGAAATGGATTCTATTTTCATGGCCTCAAGGATAGGAACTAAATTAATCTCATTGGCACTGAGGAAATCCTTTACAATAGTGAATATGTATGTCCCCTATGTTGACAAATTTATTTTCTAGGAGGAGGAGATGGGACAGTAATGATTCAAAGTGGAGAACTTGATTATTGGAGGGGATCTAAACTTAACTATCAAAAGGGTTGAGAATTGTGGATTGGTGTAAGGAAGGATCCATTATCTGACTTCTTTGTCCAAAAGTTTGAGGAAGCTCGATTAGTGGATGTGGAACCAATGAAGATGGTTTACACATGGAGGAATACGAGGAGGGGGATATATATGATCTCAAAAATATTAGACATGTTTTTAGTTTCTGAAGCTATCTCGAGTGAACCAGAAAGGATCAAAACCTGGATAGATGTTTGGGGATACTTTTATCTCTCTCTCTCTCTCTCTCTCTCTCTCTCTCTCTCTCTCTCTCTCTCTCTCACACACACACACACACACACACACCTAAACTAGAGAACTTATGATATTAATTAGTAAAAGGTGCATCATATAAAGACATGGATTTATGTGAAAGTTCACACCTTGAGGCCTATAATTACCAAGGACACTCATCATTGTAAATCATCATCTCTCATTCACTATTAAATATATTTATTACTTGTCCTATATGGATTTTAAATTATTGTCCTTTTTAAATTGGATATTCAATTAATAGACTTTCTTCATATTTCCATAAATGAACCTTGTTCATTTCATTTGGTATCAAATCCACATTCTAATCTGGATTTTGGCCACAAACATTTTATCATGCCTTTTCTGATTTGACTTTTGGCCAACCCCATATTTTCAAATTTTCTCTGACCCTCCATTCTGTGACCATAATCATACCTACACCATTCATAATTTCTACAAAACAAGGATTTCTCCACTGCAAATTTAAGAAAAAAAAAAAAATTAGTTGAAGGAAAATATGTTCATTACAAAAAAACCCTAAATTAGAAAAATACATAGAAATTTACATATAGACAATAGGATAAATCTCTATCACTATTGGTATAGTTTCTTACATATCAAAGTTTGTATGCACAAATATAGAAGTTGAACGATAAAAACAAAACAAAACTAAAGTTAGATCAACATGTCAATAAGGAACCACTAATCGACAAAGAAGTAATGACTAATTCAGTTGAAGTGTGGATATCATCAAATTCTGAAGTACAAATGATGGAAAATCTAAATATCTCTCCCAATAAAAAATTGATGATCGAAAAGTGACACAAGTATGAAAGGAAGACATACCACCAAACATGAAAGAAGAAGACGCTACAAATATGGTAAGAAAAGACCATGTTACAAGCACACATTACCATCATCCAAATCACACGAGTCATCATAACCAAAGACAAAATCAATATGAAAAGATAAGTGAAAATCCTATTATATGGAAGAGAGGTTCAAGTGTGGAATCTTACCATTTCTCAAATCAAAGAATCTGTTGCTACGCGGCTCTGTACAAGATCGAATTAGGGTGGTCAAACTCTTTCACAATTCGACAACTCTTCTAAATGCTTATAAGATCATATTGTCGTGTGTCCTCAACCATGACTAATTCAAGAATGAAGAATCATGAGAATGCATTACAAGCCAAAATAAAGACATAACTTGTTATGTTTTGAGGACAAAGCATTTTAAAAGAGGGTGGATTTATTATATATTTTATACATGGTATTTGAGGCACATCAAGCATGGTTCAATTGGTGCTCTTCATGCAGTCACTGGGCCCAATCTACATTATGAAGTTGCATCCATGTGCTCTATAGAATTTTTTAATGTTAATCTCCCTTCCCCTGCGTGCACTCCATTTTCATTATTCCAAGCAACGATTCTATGTGCTTGAATCTCCTCAGAACCCTCACCGAGGAATCTTCTATAGATCTTGTAGAGCAAGGTAGGGAATCCCGGGTTTTCAGACCTCATCAACCTTATTATGTGTTTTCACCTTCTTCACTATTACATGATCACTTCTGAACTCGATTCAATGTAAAAATACCCATTGATTTATGTAATTAAAATGGTCATTCCTATTTAAAATGAAAATCCAAGAAATGCAAGTTTGAAATTGAATGTCATTGAGAAGATTTCTAGCAAAAAAGTTATGTCCAAAAGGATGGAATCTAATGACAATAATAGGCCTTTTAAGGTTCCCTATAGTGGTACCAAATTGAGTAGCGATTTTGAGAACCCTACTTCAAATTAGAATTATTTTTCTTGTGGTAATAAATCCAAGCCAATTTTAGCTTCGTTGGAGAATTTTCCATTAGATGGTAGTAAAATGGAAATGGGTAAGGCCAATAAGTGCTTTGTGTTTGTTGAAAATTCAAGAAAGAACAAGGAAATTTGAGACAATTCCCCTACAAATGTAGTGATTGTGCTCTAAAATAGCTCAAAAAATGATTACCTTGAAGATAGGAATAATATTTATTTCAAGGTGGGGGAAATATTATATAAAATAAGTTTTATTGTCAAATTTTAGCAAGTTTCATTCATTAAAAGTACTCAATTGTAATTTTGCATAACAAGATCAACACCATAGGCCAAAATGGGCTACACAACTTCTTAAAGATGTGCATCTTGATTAAAGGAACAAAATAGGAACTAGCGGTTCCTTCAGATCACGAGATAGTTTTTCATTATTAACTCATGCTTCCACTAAACCTATTACTTCAGATGAAGCAGTTGAACTTAAAGAATGGTAGGAAGCAATGATTAATGAATATAATTCACTACTCGCAAATGGGACTTGGAACTTAGTTGATTGTCCACCTGACATTAAACCCATAGATTGAAAATGGGTTTTAAATGAATAAAGTACAATCCCAATGGTAAATTGACAAGTGGAAAGAAAGACTTGTCGCTAAAGGTTTAGCTCAACATGAAAGAATTGCTTATGAAGGAACTTTTTGTAATATCCCCCGGTAGAGCCCCAATTGTAATTATGAATTGTAAACATATTTGATAGGCTGGTGAGCCAAGTTATAATAAGCTAGGAGGCATATGTGGTGATTAGGCCAGAGAGCCTAGGATGTTAAGGCTAGAAGCCTTTTTTGTATATGTAATTATGCAAAATCATTAATAAAAATATGTGCATCGCTGCGTGTAGACCGACCACAAAGAAATTGTGATGGGGGACTAAGCTTCCACAAGGCTGGGCAAGGGAGGGGGCTAAATGTTTGGTCCTAGGGGCTAAGCTAGGGGGATTACCTCTAAAGGAATAATATTTTAATATTAATTCATGAAGGCTAAGGTGGACATGTTGAGTGTTGTCCTAAGTTCCTGGAAAGGGAACGTATGCTAAGTGGAGTGCATGCAGCTCCATGGAGACAGGTGTTGACCTGGGCTCATGCAGTAAAAACCGAAGAGTCAAACCATGGAAGGGGTTCACTCCCCATTTCAGCATCCTCTGCCTAAACTCGTTGGCCTAGGACGTCAACCTCTGGTTACCTACGGACGGTATGCACTGTTGTGAAGACTGCTCACGGGAAGGGGGTTTGTTTTCCATCCTCGATTCATCGCCTAGCCTTTGCATCTGCCCTCTGCATAACCTTGCACATATGAGAAACCCAGTGGGGGGGGGAAGCTGACCTATGTGTCCTATGAACCCAGCCTATCCGCTCTTGCAGAGACGAGTCCGTACTTGAACCATTTTTGGGTTACTCCCATATGTTGCCTGAGTCGTGTTGTGTCTTAGAATCTAGTTGTTGCCATTTTGGGTGTCCATAACCGATTCCTGTTGCTTTCGCCACCCAAATGTTAGTTGAATGTTTTTGCAGTATTGCTTAGGAGCTTAATTGAAGAATCAAGGCGTCAAGCCTGTGAGCAACTCTCCTAGGTGAGAGATTTTGTTGGGAAGTGAGTTCTCCTGGAAGGGAGTCCCATAGCAGCTACAGTACTCTGAGAATTCTAGTCTAGCCTGTTGTTAAAGCCCAAGGTAAGGGAGGTGTACTAGTCGACGAACTTGTATTAGTGAAGGTGTATCCTCCTGGGGTTGAGCAGGCGTGTGGGGAATGAGGGTTTGTGGGTTGTGGGCGTAAGTGGCTCCTGGGATAAAAGATCCTTCATTTTGCTTTGTGCAACTTCCTTATCGTCCTTACCAAGCCTAGAATTCCCTTGCCTGGTGGAGTTTAGTCCCATCTCAGGGGTGACCTACTGCTGAGAGTGGTGAGCAGCGCGGTCTAAGGATGGGAGGCTTGTGGAAGGTCTGCACGCAGTTGGTGTATTTACTCCAACTAAAAGATAAGTATCATTGTTGTACTTAATTATGTATTTTATGTATGTTTGTGCTAATGATGTTTGAATATTAACATGTATTATGTTGCATGAGGATTTATTGTTAATCTTGTTTGAATCTAAATGGGTTGCAGTAATTCTGTGTTTATTGTATTATGTGTTTTATTTCAATTAAAATGCATATATATCATATAATTTTATATTTTGCATGGTATCATTACCCGGTCTATGGATGGTAGGGGATGTTACAATATGGGATCAGAGCCATGGTTACAACACTGAGCCTGGATGGTCCATGTTAGTGGCTAACGAGAAAAATATTTCAAAGTGAATTGTTGTCAAAAGGGACAAAATTCGAGGTTCAGAGTGTCTCTTGGTGCAAGTAGTGTGTCGACAGAGTCTTTGACTCAAAAATCTCGGGAGAAATAGATTGAGTTTTCTCGTAAAGGAACGTGAAGATCTATTGCAAGGAGTGCACAGATCCGAAAGTGGACTAAGTGTCGAAGAAACCCTCCAAGGAGAAAGGGGTTCGATAAACGAAGCCCGGGAGGAGTAGCAGTATTGTAAAACCGCAACTTACGTGGTATTTGGCCACACAGAGAGAGATCAAAACATTGGTGGTGTTGGGACTGTAGGATCTGTTCGTAAAGAAGGGAAATCCTTTACCACCGTCAGATATGGAGAAGGTGTAGAAGGGTTATCCTGTAAGCCCTTCGGACTTCGTGACTTCGATGAAGTTGATGCAAACTAAGAGAAATCCCAAAGCCCGAAAGACTTCCAGGATAACCCTTCTACACCTTCTCCAGATTTGACAATCGTAAAGGATTTCCCTTCCTTCCGAACAGATCCTACAGTCCCAACACCACTAGTGTTGTGATCTCTCTCTCTCTAGCCAAATACCACGTAAGTTGCAGTTTTACGATACTGCTACTCCTCCTGGGCTTTGTTTCTCGAACACCTTTCTCCTTAGAGGGTTTCTTCAACACCTAGTCGACTTTCGGATATGTGCACTTCTTGCAACAGATCTTCACATCCCTTTACGAGAAAACTCAATCTATTTCTCCTAAGCTTTTTGAGTCAAAGCCTCTGTCGACGCCCTCCTTACATCCAGAGACACTTTGAACATTGAATTTTGTCCCTTTCGACAATAATTCACTCTGAAATATTTGTCTCGTTAGCCACTAACATGGCCCATCCAGGCTTAGTGTTGTAACCATGGCTCTGATACCATAATGTAACATCCTCGACCATCCATAGACCGGGTAATGCTACCATGCGGAATATAAACTTATATGATATATATGCATTTTAATCGAAATAAAACACATAACATAATAAACACAAAATTACTGCTACCCATAACTGTGTATCTTGTATACAAGTTATAATGTTATTAGAATTGCATGTATATACATATATATACATTTCATATATGCTTGCATTAACTGCATCCATGACTGTACATAATGCGTTTCATGTTTCATTGCTTAAGAAATATATACCTGATGCAAATCATGTTATTGATTGGAATGTGATTCAAGTGGAGCGAGAAGGCGTCTTGCAAGTGCGTCATGTGCGCATATTAGACCGGAAAAGAAAGCATCTTTGGAATCGATCAATAGGGCTTGTGAAGGTCCAGTGGACCTGGTATGGTCCTGAGGACGTGACATGGGAGCATGAGTATGCGGGCAGAATACCCGCACCTTTTTGAAGATTTTGGAAACCTTGTTGATGTTGTGTAAGTAAGTTGCACTGAGAACAGTGCAAAAATAAGGGGAGGGTATTTTAATACCCCGAGGACGAGCCCCAGTTATATTTATGTATTATAAACATGTTTTGTAGGCTAGTGAGCCGAGAAATTGTAAGCTGGTAAGATTATGTGTAAGTAGGCCAGAGAGCCTAGGTGTTAAAGGCCAGAAGCCTGTTTTGTACATGTAATTATGCACTTTGTTAATATATAAACATTGTTGCATGTAGATCGACCACGAAGAAAGAGTGATGGGGGACTAAGCTTCCACAAGGTTGGGTAAGGGAGGAGGCTAAGTGTTTGGCCCTAAGGGCTAAACTATGGGGCTTACCTCTAAAAGGGATAATAATTTATTATTATTTCCTAAATAGTAAAAGGCTAAGGTGGTCAATTGACCAAATGTTGTCCTAATTTCCTGGAAAAAGAACGTATGCTAAGTGGAGTTCATGTGACTGCAGGAACACAAGTTTCAACCTGGGCGCATGAGGTTATAGCTGGGAAAGCCAACACTGTTGGGTTGGCTTTCCATTCTGTCATCCTCTGCCTGATTTTACGGGGATCTGGGGCATCTAAACCCATTTTGCCTCTGTGTCTGCATTTGCATACCCACGCACAGTGAAGGAAACCCTCATGGGAAGGTGGTTCGTTCTGTCCATTCTTCCATCTAGGAGTCTGCACCCGAAACCTCTATGATCGACCTCTACGTTGATTCCTTGTCATGCACCCTAAAACTAGTGGCGAACCCGTGGACTGAGTCGTGTCTCCTGTGAAGTCTGAGCACCCTATAAATGTATGATCCGTGTTGTGTCAGAATGGTTGGTTGTTGTGGCCATGCAATTCCCTGGACTAAGTGTGACTTGTTGCCTTTTGTTTTCTCAAGTTGTATTGACCAATGGTTGTTGTCCTCACCTTGCGGGAATTGAGTCGAAGACTGGATGAAGAAGCGGGTTGTCAGGCCCATGGTTGAAGAGGCAAGTTGTCAGGCCTGTGAGAAACTCTCTCCAGAGGAAAGAGTGTGCTGAGGAGGTGAGATCTCCTGGAGGGAGTCATGTAGTTTCTACAGAGATCTAAGAATTCTGGTCTGGCATGTCGTTGAAGCCCAAGGAAAGGGAGGTGAAGCATCCGAGGGACTGTGTGACAGTGAAGGTGTATACTCCTGGGGTGGGACAGGCATGTGGGGAATGAGAGTCTGTGAGAAATGGACATAAGTGGCTCCTGGGAGAGAAGCCTTCCTCGTGAACTGTGTGTCTTTCTTATTGACCTTTCCTAGTCTAGGATTCCCTTGCCCTGGGTGGAGCTTAGTCCCAGCTCGGGGGTGACCTACTGCTGAGAGTGATGAGCAGCACGGTCTATGGATGGGAGGTTCATGGAAGGTCTCCACGTAATTGGTGGTCTTCTAATAAAATATAAGTATCGCTTTTATGTTCATTTACATCTTGTGTAATGGTACATATGTTGTAATTGATGAGTATGGCTTGTGTATGTTGTATATGTTGCATGTGTAGGCTTACTGTTACTTCTGCATTAATATGTTATATGTGTGTGTGTGTGTGTAGAATAGTCATTCTATGTTTATATGAATGTGTATGTTTTCCGCAAGTATCTCTATGTGGCATAGCCCAGTAGTTTAAGGCTGGAGTTGTCACAGATCAAAGCTAAGTAAAGTGTTTGATTAGTGGCATTGTCTGGCCTGTTGGTGGTTGGGCATGTTACAAATTGGTATTGTAACATCCCCGACCATCAACCCCACTATCGGGAAACGCTACTACGCGGAACATTCTCATACATATAATATGCATTAAATCAAATTAACACAGTTAACATAGAGTTACTGCCATCATACAGACTTAAATAGAATTAACAACAATTCCTACATGCAACGGAATACATGAAAACATTTCAAAGACACAAACATGCATCATATATAAATTAAGTACAGAATTAATACTTATATTTTAAACTGGCGTAACTACACCAACTATGTGCAGACATTCCACGAACCTCCCATCCTTAGACCACGTTGCTCATCACGCTCAGGAGTGGGTCACCCCCGAGCTGGGACTAAGCTCCATCCAAGGCAAGGGAATCCTATACTAGGCTGAGGTTACAGGAAAACTGCACAGTGCAACCGGAAGGATTCTCTCCAGGAGCCTTCTTACACCCACTACTCATGGACTCTCATTCCCCACATACATGTTACACCTAGGAGTGTAAACCTTCACAAGCACAGTCCATCGATTGCTTCATCCCCCTCTATGGGTCTTAGCAACAGGCCGGATTAGGAATTCTCATAGCTTCGTATCTGGTGTTGGACTCTCTCTGGGAGAAAGCCACTTCCTAGCAGACTCTCTCACCTGGAGAGAGCTGCTCACAAGCCTGACAACCTACCTCTTCAACCACGGGCTTGAAAACCCGGTTCTTCAGCCACTTTTGACTCAGTTCCAGTAAGGTACGGGTGACAGCAACGGTAAATAGTCAACACCACTTAGGAAAACAGAAGACAGCAACCCAAGAATGTTTCAAGTACAGAATCAACTCTGCAAGGGTAGATAAGTTGGGTTCATAGGACACACAAGAGACATAGCTCAGTCCACGAGTTTGCCACTGGTTTTCAAGGTGCATGACAAGGAATCAATGCAAAGGTCGACGCATACTCTTCGCTGAAGTTGATGCAAACTAAGAGAAAGGTTGAAGCCCAAAAATCCGAAGTCTAGAGGAGATATCTACACCGTAGATCTGGGGATAAGTCTTACAATTAGACCAAACCAAGAGCGAAAGATAAATAGGTTCGTAATTTCAAATTTCGGAAGATTGGAAGGAAGAAAGCGTAAGAAATTTTGAAGTCCGAAACTCCAAAGTGTCGTGGTATGGTGATGTCACTTTGTTTGACATGGACACATGGTTTGTGTGCCCCATGTCAGTGGGTTTTGAACCCGTAGAAGTTTGAAATGTCATTTGGAGCATGACGCGTGTCACCCATCTAAATGGGCCATGTATCAATTGCTATTATTATGCCTTGTGGCACCTTGTATGAGTAGGGTTAGTGGGGCCCAAGGTTACGTAACGTAGTTAAAGGTTGGAGTACCCACAATGGCGTTGATTACGATACATCAAGATCAACAGCTAGAATGCATTGCAGGGACCCAAGTTGCACGGAAGCTAATTCTCCAAGGTGGTCCCACAATCCAAGTCATGGTTTCACCGAGGGGTTACATGCCAGTGTCATAAGAATTGTGGGATGAAAAGCGGGTTACTCCAAAACCACCGTTGCATGCCCCCGCAATTGGGAAAACGTTAAGTGATGTAACGTAATGACGTCACAAAAGGTGATTGGGCAAGTCTCGGAAAGAGGATTCCAGATGTAATGGTTACATTAAAACATAAAAAGTGTTAGAGATGTCTTCAGATAGAAGAAAGAAGGAAGAAGGTCAAGGAAAATTCTTTATTCTACATCTACGATTTTTCAAAATTCATTGGATTAGATGTTGGGTTAGATAAGCAGCATGGAAACCCCAATTGCAATTCTTGTTTGGGGAAGACAGTCTAGGTGAAAATATTTGCACATCAAATGTGAATGCAAGGTGGAGAAATCCATCTGCAATACATGATAATGCACGAACCATAAGTTCATATGGAGATGCAAGAATGGGAATAAGGAAGGAAGGTTTTATGGAGTATGAAAGAGTTTGGAGATAAGATGTGACATCTCCAAAGATGAGTCCTACAGATTGGAGGTAGCCCCTCCTTTATTTCAATCAGGATGCACAATCGAAGCATGGCATGAAGGTCATCAAATATGGCAAGTATGCAGAGTAGATGAGGAAAAACTCCTGGATGGAGTCAAGCCCATGAACATCCTAAGATAATGGAAGAAGAAATCATGAGATGGATATCCAGCTAATAGGAATGCATGTCAACACTCCAGGGAGGAAAGATAGAATAATAGAGGATTGTGAATGCACTCCAAGGGTGTGAAGGTATTTCCACAAGAGTATGGAGACAACAGAGTTGTTGAATACTCTGGAGGAAACCCTGCGTAAGGAGTGCACCAAGCCAAAACTCAGGCGAAGTGTTGAAAGATAGCCAGTTGAAGGCCAATCAAAGCACAAGGAGTGTGCGCAGAGAGAACTTGTTTCAAGTTCAAAAGCTTAAGAGGTTGAGTGCAGAATGTTCCAGGTGGGCATCAGAAGTCTTTTGGAAGACGCATAAGGGTCGAGTCCCTTAGACACTAAGCAAGTTGAAAGATCAGGAGGAGTAGTGCAAGTTTGCACGCAGAGCACAAGTGTGCCCAGGGCCAAGGTCAAGTTCCATTGACAAAAGCTCAGGAAGGAAGGTGGAAGTCAAGACCCAAAGTCACAAGGCTCGCAGGAGGAAAATCGAAGGTTGAGACCTTCGAAACATTAGAAATATTCCAAGTCTGGGAAGAACACCAAATATCAAGAGGAGGAGCGACATCTGTCATTAGATCAGCTGCAGAGGAAGAGATCTAGACCATAGAATCTCATGTCCAGACACTCAGAAGAGCGCACGGGAGAAGATCAGATTTGGACCGCAGGATTTGAGCACGTGGACCAAAAGTCATTAGATCCAGGTAAGGTGAACGCACCTTAACCTTTTGGAGTTTCACAGGAGAGTGGAATTTGCGAAGTCCTGAAGTTTCAAAATCATCGGAACCGTCCATCATCAGATTTGACAAGTGGCAACAGATCTGGGAGTTCGAGGATTCAGACCTTGGAAGATCAAAAAGGAGTAGAGGTAAATACCCAAGGAGCTAGGAGCCACAGAAATCCTAGTCATCCGTCGAGAAGGGACACGTGGAGAGAGATCAACATTTCGTTGACTCGCAACTCGGGAAGTCAGAGGTAGGAGTCGTGAGAACTCGTGAAGTTCGAGTTCACAAAAGGATCACAGTCGTTGATAGAAGGATGGATCTAGACTGTAGATCCGGTCCCAAAGAACTCGCAAGTTCAAGAATCGGGAGAAGGGAGGAAGCCATTGTCGAACTTCGCGAAACACGAAGTTTCGATTCATGAAGGAGATCAAGACCGTTGGATCGCACGGATTGTGGACCATTGATCTGGCGAGCGAAACTCGCTAGTTTGGGTTTCGGAAGGATGAGCAAGAAAACTTCATGAGACGTGAAGTCACGAAACGTGAAGTTTTGAAGCACTCGGAAGCTTGGCCCCAGGTCATAGCCAAACATCACATCAGTGGTAGCCAAAGGAAAGGAGCTAGCACGCGCTAGGCTCTGGTTCGAGATTTTGGGAGTCAGAGAGTTAGGGTTGGCTCACACGAGATTTCTCAACATGCGAAGTCATGAAGCACCTTTTGGTTAAGTGCATGGTCACAGCCAGTGGTCACGGGGAGGAAGCTTGCGCCTGGTGCTTGTTCGCGCAGGCAGAGTTTCACATAAGGACCTGTGGATTTATTTCATGGAGGTTCCAGCAGGGACCCGAAAGAGCTAATCCAGCTCAGTTTTGTGAAGATCCGAGAACGGGAGGTCGGCAAACCCATGCTAAGGTAGGGGGGGAGATGTGTCACTTCTACTGCCATAAAACATTCAGGTAGTATAAAATTTATTAATGGCAGTCATGCAGGTATGAGTTTTTATTACTCTTTTTGCATAGTTACTGAAAAGAAATTTAGGTAAGAATTTCCTCATCCAGAGTTATTTTATAAAATCACATGATTATATTATTGAGTGCATACCACTGGATGTGGTAAAGGCTAGGGGCATGTATTAATTCAAATATTTTTATCTTCTGAATGCACACACTGACATAGTAGAATGTCATGTTAATTTGGCTATGGGGTAATAACCAAAGAATTAAAAGATAAGAACTTTTTATAGGAATGAATGCCAGTAAGCTAGTCATATATGAGACCAGGACATGGTTGGATATGGAAAGGTACGGATATGGAAAGGTTATGAGACAAATAGGTACTAAAAGCTTCCTACCTTTAAATAAAACTTGGACTGCAACCTTTTTGCTAACACTAATGAAGACCACATAATTATATTATTGGTTTAGTGTTTGGGTCGAAAAGGAAGGCATCCAATTAATTGGAAAGACAATAGGAAGTGTGTGGAGAATGTGTCAACATATTGGCATGAATTCCAACTTATGGATGGTGAGATACATGACTGAGATAAAGAGCAGTATGTAATTCAATGCAAGGTGCACTGAATAAGTATGCATTGAGAATTGCACTCATGCATAGTAAGTGATAGAATTGTGTACTAAATACAATGGTTGAATGAGTTTTGTAAGTACATGCATATATATTATTGCATGGAAAGAATTATTACTAACAACTGAAATGTTGTGAACTCATGAAGCTGAGGACATTTCAGGAGTTGCTACACATTGCAACAGGAAAGTTGCAAGTCAAGTAGTCACATGAGCATTGACTACAGGAAATTTTCTGGTTCAGAAAAAGGAAGTAATGAACTTACAGATATTATTGTGAACATGCATATACATAGAATGACGAGCCATTCTATTCCATTAAAATGTTGGGTGAGTGCGACTGAATTGCTACGTGCAGGAAATTCTAAGATCACTACATAAGATTTTGTACATATTTCAATTGAATTATGATGTACAACAAATACTGACAATTGTTGGAAGTATGCAAGATGAAGCCCTGCAGGAAAAATGGTATGTAGTTTGGTGCTGGTGGAAAACCAAAAGGAAGGTTGCTATGAAATGGAATTTCATGTTTTGGGGAAAAAGTTGAATTCCTTTTTGAACTAACTTGGAGTTCCTAAATGAATTATTTTATGTTTTCTCATGATAACTGCATGTGGGTGATGAAGATGAGATGATGTTGATAAAAGTTAGAATGTTGACTACAAAGAGTAGCTCAGGAAGATGTTGATTGGAGACCTCTGAGGGAAGTTGGAACTCCTCAAGCCACGGTGCTCTGAGACTTTTGGTCCGACCTGTTGTTGAAGCCCAGGGAAAGGGAGGTGTAGCAACCGATGGACTGTGTGATAGTGGAGGTGTACACTCCTGGGGTGGGACATGCATGTGGGGAATGAGAGACCGTTGGTTGGAGTGCTGGTGAGTTTTGGATGGTTGGAGTGTTGTTGAGGTTTGGTACCTTGGCCTAGACCATGTTGATATGGAAATATTCTCAATCAAAAGATAAGAATCAATTCTTTATTCATTGTATGCTATGTATCTCATAATTCGTATACAAGTTATAATGTTATTAGAATTGCCTGTATATATATCGCATGTATGTTCTAATGTGGCTTCTGAATGAATAGGTGTATGATTAGAGTGTTTATGTCTGTGGATTCATAGCACTGCTAAGAGTTTATCAATGGATGGAACATCCTGGATCTACAGACATTCGGTGCTTTCAATGAGGTTTAATTGAAGCATGTAACAAGGAACAATAAGTTGAATGCTTTCCTGAAGCAACTATATGGAATAGAGCAATTGAGTTTCGGCTACAGTATGGATACCAGAATTGGTACTTGAAAGTAAATAATCAGGTGGATAATGGGCTTCCAATAGCTAAAGCTTGGAGCTTTTGAAGAATTTTTTAATTATATATGTATAAATAAGTTGCACTGAGGACAGTGAAAAATAAGGGGATGGGATTGTAATATACCTCGGTAGATCCCCAATTGTAATTATGAATTGTAAACATATTTGATAGGTTGGTGAGCTGAGTTATAATAAGCTAGGAGGCTTATGTGGTGATTAGGCCAAAGAGCCTAGGATGTTAAGGCCATGAGCCTCTTTTGTATATGTAATTATGCAAAATCATTAATAAAAATATATGCATCGCTGCGTGTAGACCAACCACGAAGAAAGAGTGATGGGGGACTAAGCTTCCACAAGGTTGAGCAAGGGAGGGGGATAAGTGTTTGGGCCTAGGGGATAAGCTAGGGGGCTTACCTCTAAAGGAATAATATTTTCATATTAATTCCTGAAGGCTATGGTGGACATGTTGAGTGTTGTCCTAAGTTCCTCGAAAGGGAACATATGCTAAGTGGAGTGCATGCAGCTCCAGGGAGACAGGTGTCGACCTGGGCTCATGCAATTAAAACCCAATAGTCAAACCACGGAAGGGGTTCGCTCCCCATTCTGGCATCCTCTGCCTGAACTCATTGTCCTGGGACGTCAAACTCTGGTTACCTACGCATCATTGAGAAGAACGCTCACGGGAAGGGTGTTTGTTTTCAATTCTCGATTCGTCGTTTGGCCTCTGCGTCCGCCCTTTACATAACCTTGCACATCTGAGAAACCCGTCGGAGGAGGGAAAAGTCGACCTGTGTGTCCTGTGAAACCAGCCTATCTTCTCTTACAAAGATGAGTCCGTACTTGAACCGTTTTTGGGTTGCTCCCATCTGTTGCCTAAGTCGTGTTGTGTCTTAGCATCTAGTCGTTTCCATTTTGGGTGTCCATAACCGATTCTTGTTGTTTTCGTCACCCGGATGTTAGTTGAATGTTGTTGCAGTATTTCTTAGGAGCTGAATTGAAGAATCAGGTTATCGGACCTGTGAGCAACTCTCCTAGGTGAGAGAGTTTGCTAGGAAGTGATTTCTCCTGGAAGGGAGTCTCATAGCGGCTACAGTACTCTGAGACTTCTGGTCCAGCCTGTTGTTGAAGCCCAAGGTAAGGGAGGTGTACTAGTCGATGGACTTGCAGTAGTGAAGGTGTATCCTCCTGGGGTAGAGCAAGCGTGTGGGGAATGAGGGTCTATGGGTTGTGGGCGTAAGTGGTTCCTGGGATAAAAGATCCTTCTTGTTGCCTTTTGCAACTTCCTTTTTGTCCTTGCCAAGCCTATAATTCCCTTGCCCGGTGGAGTTTAGTCCCAGCTCGGGGGTGACCTACTGCTGAGAGTGATGAGCACGCGGTCTAAGGCTGGGAGGTTCGTGGAAGGTCTACACGCAGTTGGTGTATTTACTCCAGCTAAAAGATAAGTATCATTGTTGTGCTTAATTATGTATTTTATGCATGTTTGTGCTACTGATGTTTGAATATTATCATGTATTTTGTTGCATGAGTATTTACTATTAATCTTGTTTGAATCTAAACGAGTAGCAGTAATTCTGTGTTTATTGTGTTATGTGTTTTATTTCGATTAAAATGCATATATATCATATAAGTTTATATTCCGCACGGTAGCATTACCCGATCTATGGATGGTCGGGGATGTTACACTTTTGCTCCAACAGCTAAGTGGAATATAATCAGAATGGTTATCAATTTGGCTACACAAAATGGTTGGAAATTACATCAAATGGATGTCAAAATTTCCTTCCTAAATGGTGATCTAAAGGAAGAATTCTCCAGGCCTCAACCACAAGGGTTTGAAGATAAAGGATATGAACATATACAAACTATTGAAGGATGTATACGACTTGAAACAAGCTCCTCGTTCTTGGTATGCAAAAATAGATGATTACCTATGAAAGGTAGGTTATCAATGAAGTGAATTAGAAAATACCTTGTATTTTCGAATGTAACACAAGCACTTGGTGATACTTGTACTCTATATTTATGACTTAATCATAACAAGAAATAATGAAGTTCAAATCAAACAGGTTAAGGAAGAACTTCATGTAGGATTCAAAATGTCAAATTTTGGGCCACTTCATTATTATCTTGGAGTTGAAGTAACTCAACATCCTAATCATATATTCCTTAGTCAAACTAAGTATGCCACTAAATTTCTAAATAAATTTTGCATGGAAGATTGTAAACCTTCTCTTACCCCATGGACAAGAATTTGAAAGTTTCAAAATTTGAAGGGGGGGAATTGGTGAATAGTACAAGGTACATGCAATCGATCGTAAGCCTCATTTATTTAACAAATACTCGACCAGATTTGTCATATTTAGTCAACATACTTTCAAGGTTTATGCAAGAACCAAGGGAAAGTCACCAGAATTTATAGAATAGGGTAATGAGGTACATTCAAGGTACAAACGATTTTGCTCTTCTCTACAAGAAGAACAAGAGTTTTACACTTGTTGGATATTCATATGCTAATTTTGCAAGTGAAATTGATGATAGAATATCAACTTTAGGTTATTCAATGACTATGGGTTCAACAACAATATCTTGGAGTTGAAAAAATAAGACAACAATTTCCATCTCTTCAGTAGACGCATAGTACATATCATCTTGGGAAGCAACATGCAAAATTGTATGGTTGTGCGAGATTTTGCAGGACCTTGGTGTAATTAAAAAATCAACAACTAATTTATTGATCGACAATCATTCAGCAATGAAGATGGCCAAACATATAGTATTTCACTCGAAAACTAAGAATGTCGACATCAAGTACCACTTCATCAAATCGCTCGTCACCAAAGACATCATCAAGCCTCAGTTTTTTTCCATCTAAATATCAAATTTCAAATATTTTTACCAAGCCTCTTGGTAGAATAAATTCACTAATTTCATAAATGAACTTGGTATTTGTAAATATGAAATTTCATATTAAATTAGGGATGTGGTATATCCCGAGGGACTATAATCTAGAGAAGGGGGTACACTTCCTTAGGTTGTGCAGGTTGAGGGGAATGGGAGCTTGTTGTTTGAATTGTTGTGGGAATCGACAAATTGTGAAATTTGTTGTAGTTGGAGTTCCTGGAGCCATAACTCTGAGAATTCCTAGCTAGTCTATGTTGGAGCCCTAGAGGGAAGTGGTACATCATGAGGGATTACATGGCGGAGAAGGGGATACACTTCATTGGGTTTTGTAGACCAAGAGGAATGAGAGATTGTTGGTTGGAACTGCTACAAGAGTTACTAAATTGTGAAATCATTATATATGGTTTTGGGATGGAGTGCCTATGCAAAAAAAAAATTGGGCCAAAGTGCCTATGTATATATGTGTTGGGATGAGATGCATGTGTATCTATGTTGATTAAAGGTCAAAGAGCTTAGCCTTGTAATCTATATGAACACATGTATGATTCCACAAGATAGGGGGATAAAGGGGGGTCCAAAGAAAAACCCATGTCATTTCCTAAGTTATTGTGTCTTTACCATGTAATCCTCCCTTTGACTTATTAAACACTCAATCATTGAATTCATGTAAGAGGGTTGGTGTGTGAGATCACCTCTTAAAGTTATTGACTGCATGAGTTGAGTACAAGAAAGAGTGGGGCGAAGTGTGAGAGTTAATAAATCCTTTTGGGGAAGAGTGAGAACCAACAGGCATGGGAGAAAAGGAAATTCAAATGGAAAAAGAGGAGAGGTTTTTTACAAGCATGTTTTAGGAAGCAAGAGGAGATTTGAGTGCTCGGAAGATAACTAGCTATGTTGTGCTTGAAGGTAGCCATTGTTTGGTTGTGTTTATACAGATAAAGAGGGATGTATGCCTATAAAATCAGGTTGTGAACCTATGATGTATTTTTTCTTATTGAGGAAATGGCTCAAGAGACTTGTAAAGGTTGTTGTGAGCACTCCTAGAGAAGCTAAGAGTTACTAGAGTCCCCAAATACGAGATTCCTAGATAACTAAGTGCATTGGAGCCCTAGAGGGAAGTGGGAAGGCCTGAGGGATTGTGTCGTAGAAAAGGGGGATCTAATTCCTTGGGTTCTGTAGGTTGAGGGGAAGAGAGTTGGTGTATTGGAACTGTTGTTGCAGTAGAACCTAGGTTTTGGGCTGCTAAATGTGGAGAGTGGACAACCAAGAGGGTCAAACCTCCTTGTGGATGCATAGTCTCGGCTCATGGGTGGCCTTTTGTTGATAGAAATGGAACAACAAGCCTATGGTTGGGAGGAACGTCCCCTGTACACAACTAGTTGGTTTGACCCATTAAAAGTTAAGTTTTTGTTGTATTATATATGCTTATTTTGATGTGTATACATTTTATGTGAATGTTATGTGTTTGTTGTTTGCTCAAACAGTTTCATTCAAGGGTTTTATATATGTTGTTATATGCATGAATAAATCAACATGTTGTTTGTTGTAAATATTATTTGCATGAGAAAAATTATGGGCTTGTTTCCCTGTGTTTAATTTTATTTGCATTGGGGACATTTTTAATTTTGTATTCAACAAGTTGGGTTCTTTAAAACTATACCTTTCTATTTTCCTCCCTACTTGAATAGATCTGCTTAATACTAGGTTCAATGGTTCCTCTTCTTCATCTGATTCATCTGACTCATATTCATTCATTGGGTTAGATTCTCCATTCTCCATCTCAAACTCTATTTTCTTTGGTTCTCCTATTCTTGGTTCATCTTCATGCTTGGGAGTACTATTAACTTCTAAGATCACATCACGACTATAAGCAATATTCCTTATTATTATATTCCAAATTTTGTAGCCTTTTACTCCATCTTTATAACCAATAAAGATACAATTCTATGTTGTATTGTCTGCTTTGCTCCTTTTCTCCTTTGGAACATGCACATAAGCATCACAACTAAAAATTCTAAGATGTACATTCATAGATGGTTTTTTTCCAATCCATGCCTCATGAGTAGGTGATCAGTTGATCAGATAACATGAAGTATCTACTACCTTTGCCTAGGATTTTTGTTTTATGCCTGCACCACTTAGTATACTTCTTTCCTTTTCCATCAATGTCTAGTTCATCCTTTCTACAACTCCATTTTGTTGAGGTTTGTATGGATTTGTGTTTTACCATTCTATTCTCCATTGTTTATAGAACTACTCAAAATCTTTCCCATAGAACTCTCCTCCATTATGAGTCCTCAACACTTTTATTTTCCTCTTTGTCTAGTTTTCTACAAGAGATTTGAATTCTTTTAAATTTTCGAAAACCTTATATTTATTCTTTAGGAAATACAACCATGTTTTCCTAGAACAATCATCTGTAAATGAGACATAGTACAAAAATCCTCCAAGATATGGAACACGTATAGGTCCAAACACATAACAATGTATCAACTCTAGGATCCATTTTTTCCCTTGTAGCACTAGATGGTAATATCACTTGATTATGTTAAACATATACACAATGTTCACAAAAATTAAAACCTAAAGAAAAATAATGGATCTTTTCAACCATACCTTTACTATGTAAAGAATAAAGTCCCTAAGTCTCCTATATGTCCCCTCCTTTGATGCTAAAGCATTGTCTTCTCTACAGGGAGAGTGGGATTTCTATCAGTTTCATTCTTAGGAAAATGTTACCATTACACCAATTAGTGATAATGCATCCCAACAACTTGTACAAAGTTCTAATCTGAACTCCTCACATCAACATCATTTCTCCTCAAACCATCATGCATGTATCCTTTTGAAATATACTCTACACACTTGCCTCACCCATCTTACTCATAGATATTAGGTTTTTGGACAAAATTGCAATATGAAAAACACGAGGAAGGGATATAAATTTTCCATTTTTAAGCAACAACCAACCCTTCCACATCTTGTGATCTTGGTTGTTGAATCATCTCCCATGAAGTGATACCTCCATTATACTTTTCATAATAAAAAAACCATTCCTTATGAGGATTCATATGAAAAGATGCACATAATTCGATCAACCATGCACGACGATCTAAATGTGTACTTGTAGATTCCAAGTACACATCCCCTCTTTCTTCTAAGGAGACCTTTCCTTTTGTGGAAGAAGCATCATCTAACCCTTACTTTTATCAATGTTTTTGGATCTACAATCTTTCTTATAATGCCCATATTTACTATATTTCCAACATTTCCTTATAGATTGTCCTAGAGATTTAGATCTACCACTTGAAGACTTATTTTTATTTATGTTTATAGGGTGACCTCTCACAAATAAGGCATCCTTGGTTTGACAATCCATAGTTTCCCATTTCATATCTTCCAATAACAGGGTTGCTACCACATTGTTAAGCTTCAATGTTGTTGTATTACTCCCAATATATGCAACTAGTTTATCCTATGAATCTAGAAAACATAGTAGACTAATGCACTTATCTTCTTCGGAAATTTTAATATAAACATATAATGACTAACTTACCATAGTGTTAAAGGAATTGAGATGTTTTTTCCTGGAGTCGCCATCATTCATCCTCAACATGTACAACTTTTTTTTAAGGAAAAGTTTGTTTACTAAGGAATTAAACTAATACAAATATTCCCTAACTTTTCCCATAATTCATTGGTCATAGATTCTCCTAATATATTTAGTAACACTAAATCTGAAAGGCATAATTAGATCATACACTTAGCATTCCTATCCAACTGTGTCTAGTATACCATCACCATACCCATAGGTATAGTACCAATATCTACAACAATAAACTATTTGTTGTCTACAAGAAGGTCCTCCATCTTGAGCTTCCATAGCTCAAAGATCTAATCATTAAATTTCTCAATCTCAATTTTGGAACTACTCACCATTATGTTTCACGCGAGAATCACTGTCGTAGAGATCCCACTGAAATTAGTTTTATCACAAACCCAAGATAAAAATGCTCTTTTAAGGACAAGCTAAACCCTAGCAACAAAGGCATCCCCCTAAAGCCAAAAACCTAACTCTAACACCAAATGAAAATTTTAAACCTATGTAAGTGAAACAAAGTGTACAAATTCTTAAGAAAAATAAGAAGACCAACAATGGCACACACATAGTACAAAAAGATTTACCCTAGCCCTAACAAGGAAAACCAATCTGACTTTAGAGCCACACCTCCATCTTTGTCATTGTATTAACTTTACCATTCACAATACAACATCACATGTGTTACAGCATCCAAACCCTAATTTGTTAACCAAAATTAAACTATTACTCCAATCCCTTAATCGAGATTAGATTACAAAAGGATGAAAAAACACAAAAGATGCCAAAAACGAACCTAAAAAAACTAGTGGTTGTTGGATTTTCCCTTGGCTTAGTCCACTTGCAAAGAATGTAACACATATCCAAAAGATATTCTATGGGGGGATGCCTTGATGTAGGGAGGTAACTCATTATACTATCATTCTAAAATGTTCCATGGTTGAGTCCTAAACTACCCTACATATGACAATGAACACTATGTTTTGGTTAAAGTTCTTAAGACTCAATGGAAGCACTATTTAATGGGAAAGGAGACCATCATCCACATCAATGACAAACCATTATAGAATTTTCAATCCTAGAGTAAGCTTCAATAAACTAGACACTACAAGTGGATGGGGTTTTTACAACAATTTATCTAATCATCAAATATAAGAAGGGTAGCATCAAAAGTTGGCAAACATGCTCTCAAAGCCACCAGAATCAAAGATCATAGTTTTGGGAACTTGTATGCACATGGTTCCCTTCACCCATGATGCATAGAAAGACGCATAAAAAAAAGATGAGGAATTAAATAGGTGTTTCAACAACGATAAGACTAAATTTGTGTAGAAGAAGGTGATAGTAAGGTTGACTATCATCTCGGGGATAGGTTTCTCTCCAAGCTAGACAAGTTGCATGTTCTTAAAGGTGAAAGGTTGCAACTTATCAGAGAAGATCACACTTCTAAATTTGCATGGCATTTTGATGTTGGGAAGACAATTTCCAACTTACACAGGCATGCATTTTGGCCTAGAGTGCAAGAAGATTTAGCCAGGTTTATTAGAGAATGCATACTTTGTTGTACTAGCAAACCTAGTAATATAAAGCAAGGTTTGTACCATTCCTTACCTGTACGTACTACCTACTAGACCATGGGAGAGAATTTCCATGAATTACATCGGTGGTTTTCCAAGAACAAGGGACAGGATGTGACTATGTATTTGTGGTAGTTAATAGGTTTGGCAAGATGTTCAATATCATGTTTCATAAAGGACCATCAAGGGACAAGACATAGAAAACATGTTGTTTGAAAAGGTTTGGGAGAACTTTGGGATACCAAGGAGAATCATCTCAAACAGAGATACCATATTTCTCAGTACCTTTTGGACTACACTTTGGGAGAAGATGGACACCAAGTTGAAGAGATCCACGGATTTCCATCCATAGACAAATGGGAAAAATAGAAGTAATGAATAGGATATTAGTTTAGCTTTTGAGGTGTTATAATTAGAAGCATCTAAGGACCTGGGACAAAAAAATTATTTTTATTTAGTACTCTTATAACAAAGAATTCCATGCTTCTACTTGTAACTCCTCTTTTGAAACTTGCTTTGGGTATTTGACACCTTCGACTTTGGATGTTGTATATGGGAAACAAGGAGGAGTGAGGGAAGGCACCACAAGAGAAGCATTGAAGGTGAAAATTTGCATTGATAAGATCATGAAAATCCATTTGCAAGTACAAGAGACATTGAATAATTCATAGGAAAAGTACAAGGCTCTACATGATTAGCAGAGAATTGAGAAAATATTCAATGTGGGAGACAGATTTTAATTGCATATAAATACAGAAAGGTTACAGGGTCTTGGTAAGAATATCAAGGCTTTGTGGTATGGTCCTTTTGAATTGTTGAAGAAGGTGGGTGATAATGCCTATACGCTCAGTCTACCCCCATATATGCACATTTACTCAATAATGAATGTGAGGACTGTGAAACTTTATGAGCCTTCCATCTTGTAGTAGGAATTTGATGAGCAATACTTACCTACCATAGAGGACTTGGAACTAGAGGCTCAAACAATGTTAGCACAAGAGATTGTTTTATAAAAGAAGTCTACAAAAACTAGATGGGGGTAGCATGAACTTTGGTGGGTTGGATTGAAAGGACAACTTCCAAGCAATTCTAAATGGTACTCTAAGGAGAAAGTAGAGGAAAATTTTCCTCACCTCCTTTAGAAATGATTTTGGGAACCAAAAGCCTCCCTAAATGGAGATATATGATTTGAAATGGATCAATATATAATTTGTCATTTATTTTGGTACTTTTTAGATGGAAAAATTGGGGCTATTGGCTTGTAGGTCCCACTTTGGTGATTTGAGGTCCAGAAAGTATTGGAGCTTGTTTGAGGCCTTAAACAACAATTTTTGGGGTCAAAACTATGTGAATAAAGTTCTTAGCTTCTCAATGTTGTTCTACTCATCGAAATATTTCCAATGGTGTGAAGATCACCCCAATTAGAGTTCGTATGGAGAAGTTTTTCCTGTCGCAAGTTGACCTATACTATTAACCACCATGAGAGCAAGTGGATGCCATGTTAGCTCACATTACTCATACATGTGGAATTGGTCATGCGTGGACTTTCAATAAGATTCTAGAGGGTCTAAAACCCTAACCCTAGTATGGAATTGATGTATGCAAGGACCCTCATCCTAATTCTAGATGACTATCAAGGCATGTTAAACATTGGACCAGTAGGAAAAGAAGGAGTTTCATTGTCATTGTATTATTTATTGTTTGATAGTTGAGAAAAACATCTAAAAGTGGGATATTGAAGCATAATAGAGGAAGTAGAAAATCCTATAACAACCATTCAAGCCACAATGTCCATGACAACTCTACAATTTTATATCTTAACTTAAATTATTCACCGAGTTCATTTCCATTTGATTTGATGCTCCTAAGGACACCTCGATACTTAAGATGAATTACACTCTAGTGATACCCTAATACTTATGGAGAATGTCATTACTTATGAAGAAACTTGAGACGTGACTAGAATAAATTCCTACACAATTTTTATTCATTTTTATTACTTTATGGGGCTTAGGCATGCCTCATCCACAAGCGTTCTATTCTTCACTTGTTGCATTACAGAGGGAATCCAATGTCCTTAACTTGTTGCATTACATAGGGAATCCAGTGTCCTTCACATATTCAAAGACAAATATGAGGAAATCTTTCGGTTGAGAGAATATTTTATCACGAGGGAGGTCGAGAGATTAAAGCAAACGAAAAAGAGGTTGGGCAATAAAACAAACTCGTGAGTCCATGTTATCATGGTAGTGTTTGCTTTGGCCTTTGTGTTAACGAGTGATTTAAGAAGATTTTTTAATATTTTGGAAAAAATATTATTTAATAGTTTTATTTTTTAAATATTTAATTTTAAAATAAAAATTTAAAGAGTTTTATCCTTGGTTAGTGGAGAAAGTAATTAAAAATAAAAATAAAAATTTCACTTTGTTTTTATTCTCTTTGTTTCAAATTTATTTTGATGATGTATTTTTTTTAATAGCAAGGGTTTATTTAGTCATCTTAGATCAGTTATCATCCTTCAAGTCACATACTTTAATTGCCATATTTGTATATCTCGTCGATCATAAGACAATCTTTCATGATTGCATAGAGTGACATCTTGTAATAATAATGAGGTAATGAGGAAGCTTGCTAGGATGTGATTCCATGGCCATCTTGATCATTCTATACAGATATCCTTATTGTCCATGTCACCCTCCATTAGATGCTCCACATTTCACTTAGCCTACACACTTAAATAACAACTCCTCTTATGCATACTCATTTCTACTATTGTTCATCCACTCACTCAACTTGCTAAGCAATTGAGTAAGGACACATGGAAGTAATGATGATTTGATGGTTGAATGAAATAACACCACTGTTCTCTTTCCAATGAAATTAATATGGAGTGGTAAGAAATGTATGTCAGAAATTTCGAGTTTTTTCGAATGCATCTCATAGAAGAATGCCAATGCGGCTAGGGCCCAAACCCTAGCCGCCATCGCTCCTTTTGCAGCTGCAGATCCGGTCTCTCTCAGTTTACAGGTCGTGTCTTGACGGTTCCAGCACGCCCCTCCTGCGCATAAGCGATCTGGAGCATCTCTCAGCTTCCAAGGCGCGTTTCGGCGGTTCCAGYGCGCCCTCMTGTGYGCACGCGTTCTGCAGCAGAGGTAGCCTCCGGTGGYCGTCGCCCTGCCGAGATGGCTTCAATGCCGACTGCCGAGACTGAGGAGGATCCCTTGGAAGCCTTCCAAGCATTAATCCGCTCTGCAGGACCTAAATCCAAGCCCCCCCTTCCGTCTAAGTTTGTTAAGAAGATGGAGGAGATCCCTTCTCTGGAGCTTTCCCCAGAGCAGCCATGCAACCTTGCCCTCTTTCTGGCAGAAAAATCCCTCGTCGGAAAGTTTACAGGGTTATGGCCCAGCCCCAAAATGGTAGAGGCATGGATTGAAGAACGATGGAGGCCGCTGATAAAGGAAAAAGTTGCTCGAAGCGCAGTAGGCAGGGGCTTTTTTGTCTTCAGTTTCTCAAGCAAAGAGGACCGTGATCTAATTTTCAGATCTGGACCCTATTTCATGGGGTCGAGAGGCTTGTTCTTAGCCCCCTGG